>VZRO01001922.1:730471-763867 GCA_013397915.1 Daphoenositta chrysoptera
AAAAAAAAAAAATCAAGCAAAGAAAAAGAAGAAAAACAAAACAAAACCAAAACCACCCTCACCAAAGAAACAAAAACCAAAATGAAAATCAAAACCAAAACTAAAAGAAAACCCCACCCAAACAAATGAATACTCGTTTTTTCCAAATGTTTCCTGGCCCACAGCTTGTGGGCACTCTGTACTGTGGCAGGAAAATACAGTACAGAGCTTCCATTCTTCCGTCCTTGCTCAGTGCATGGCAGTCAGAGAAAACCCAGATGAGCCTGGTGCCCACTTATTGCTGAAATACAGGGGTACTGACAGCTTTGCAACTTGGATAAATGTCTTCAATGGTACCATTTCTAGATGCCCAGTTGTGCAATCTCGCTGCACTTATTTTCTTACAGGAAGCAGTATTGTATCACAAACATATTTCTGTTCTTATCATAACAGACTCCAGTGACTGGAGTTGTTTGCTAAACTTATGTCTTGTCTGCTCTGCACCTTTGTTCTTTTATGATTGTCTATTACCTTCCTTGAATTTCACTCCAATATCTGTCCTGCTTTTCAGTCCTTGTCAAAAGCAATATTGTTCCATATATTTTATTTCCATAACTTTTAAAAACACCTGTTGTTGCCTTCACAAAGGAATTTTCTCCTTTGTTACCAGAGATTCTGTCTTACTTGAAGCAGATATTGTCCTCTCCACCTCACATTAAGGACAATATATTGATCTTAGTTGCTTTTAAGGAAGAACATAGCACTTAGATAATTTCTTGATTTAACTTTTATAACATTTGCAAAGAAACGTCCACATTACAGTGTTGTCAACCCTGAGAGACTAAATTTGTGAACATGAACCAGTATGAATTGCATCTTTCGTTAGATAGATCTGAATGTCATATACTCATAATAGCAGGGAAAATGAATTGAGTGTACTCTACAGGTTAAGGAAAAAAAAACCCAATATAAATAACAGAAAATTCCACACTTCGTGTTGCGGTGCGTTATGGCCGCTTCCATGCCCAGCATAGCCACTGCCAGCCAACCCGGTTTCCCTGTGCCTGCCTCCTTCCTCAAGAGAGATTTCTCTTCTCCCACGGTATTCCTCCCCTCCCACAACGCTCCCTATTGGTTTTGTACCTTGCCCACCAGAATTCAAACCCCGCATCCCTGCACCATTGGATGTTCTGTATTCTCCCCTCCCACTCTGTAAAAGCATAAAGAACCTGCATAACGGCCCTTCGGGGCTTCTCTGCGCCACCATGACACCCGAATAAACCTTCTACCCCGAGAAGCCCCTCCGCCTCCCTCCTTCCTTCTTTCCAGCGCGCCCGCACCACCGGTGGGTCTGGTGAACCTGAACTGGAACTTTGCCGACCCTCCCGCGCCCGCGAGCAGCCTCCGCCATCCTCTCCCGTCCGGGCGGGGGCCAGGCACCGGCGAACGCAGCTGGCCGGACAGCCAGTGTCACAGCAACTTCATTTTTATTATTTCTATAGATATGACAATTTCCTATGTCAATACATGTTTTTGGTGGCCTGATTCAGAATATAAAAAGCAGATGGTGTTCAATACTTACAAATAGCATATAAATATGTTCATGAAGATAATTTTCAGACTACACAAACCTCATAGGTATTTTTTTCATATTCTACTTCAATTCCAGATAATTCAAAAATAAATAGAGTAAAATAATTTGCTTTATTAAAGGCATTTGTTCTCTCTATCCATTACTGCTCCCTCAAAGACATATTGTAAAAAAGGTTTGAAGAGAGTTCAGAGAAAAAATTGGGTTGGCCAAAACTTAGGCAAGTTTCAAATTTCACATTAGATTAACTTATTATTAATTAAAGAAAAAGGGTAATTTTTCTTGACAACAATTCCTGTTACTCACAATACTTTGGTTTTATAACCTTATATCTTTCTGAGAGAGGGCAAAGGCAATGAGTCTCCTTGGTGTAGGAAATGAGACAGAAAGGTTAAGCCATATATCTGTATCTCTTGCTTTTTTTTTCACTTGTGAAACTGGCCAGAAAAGATGGATAAGGATCTATATCTTGTAAAAAGAGTGCCAGTGCTTCTCTAGTATGAATAAAATACCTTACCTTTTATTATTGCCGTGTCATTTAAATTTTAATTTTCACCTTTCAGTTTTACTACCACTGCAAAAATTGCAAAATAATAAGTAGAAGTGTATCTTACAGATACATGTTAAAGTCCTGAAGCATCAAATTGAATTTCCTTGCAGACAATAATTTCTCACACCTCTAAAATACACAAATTGAAATCTACTCTAAGACAAAACTTTTCACTAGTAATTCTGGATTTCCCACTGTTCCCAAATACAAATTTGTCAAAGTGGCAAAAGCCATAATGCTAATGAAATCAGACAGTTATCAAATCGTTTATAACACAATTTTGACTTTCAATACGAGTGATCCTTTATCCTAAGCTTTCAATTTAATAGAGACAAATGCAAGAAAGATTAAATAATTAAACATAAGATGAAGGTTCAAATTTGTCAACTAACAGATAAAGCTCACTGATGTGACTGAGAGGAAAAATTATCTGTAAACCAAAAAATAAAAAGAGCTGCTATGTAATAAAAATCATTTACTTTTAGTGGTTTTTTTTGTGGTTGGTTGGTTCCAAGATCAGAGAAAATAAGAAATCACCAAATCCACCAAAATTCATGTATTTCAGAGCAGATTTGCTCTGGATACTACCAGTCTGTCTTTCTTATATTCACAGTACTAGCTAAGAATTATTGAATTAGTGTGTTTAATATAGAAATATTCTAATATTCATGAAATTGAATGGGGGAAGAAATAGGCCAATAAATTTTTTGATTTAATATTTCCATTAATTTACTGAACAGAAGAAGGAAAAATACCATAAGAACAATTCTTAATTTTTTTTCCTTTTTTTGTTTTTTGTAAGGGGCAGAATAAAACCAACCAATCACTTAAATAAACAAACAAACAAAAAAAGAAACCTAATCAAAACCCCCTTAGAAATTAAAGAGGCCTAGTATAACCCTCAAAATATCAAGATATTACATAAGACCCACTGTAATTAATCAGCTCTACTTTTTTTCGAATATTAGGTTCTAAACTTAGTAGGTGATTTGATCCACAAGGAACATGGAGCCTATTCCTTTTTACTCTGTCAAAAAAACTATCATTTAGGAGTAAAAAATCATTGTTTCTTTAGGAGAAGAAACTGAAATAGGCAGATTATTTAAAAACACATCAATCCCTTACAGTGCAACAGCCTGGTATTCATATTTTTTTGCAATATGACCCAGTGGACAAAATCCAAGAGTAAGTAAAATCAAGAGGAAATTAGATATACTCTGGCTGTTTATTAAAGATTTTCTGTCTTCAGACCTCCCAGTAGTCAAATGAGACTAAATTAATTTGTCAGCCTCCAAAGGTATAATAGTGGCATGAAGCAAAGATATAGTATAAAATTAAATAAACCAAAGAGTTTTGTTGATTAAAAGTTGATCACACACAATTATATTGTATAGAATATTGACTAAAGCAAATTGTCAACCCACTCATTTCCTTTGCTGGACTTATTTTGCAATCAGAAACCTAAATTATATAATTTTAGACCATAAGAAAAGTATCTTTTGTGCTTTCATGGCCAAAATATAATAAAATAACTTGGCCATTGCAGTATTCTTGCTATCAGTATTCTGTAATGTGCTAACATAGAAAAAGATAGATGAATATTTCAGTTGCTGCTGAAAGCAGCAATATTTTTTTCTCAGTTTTGAATTGAACATATAATATATGAGATATAATATATATATGTTATATATATATATTATATCTCGTATATATAAGATATAATCTATTCAAATATTTTTAAGATCTGATTTGGTTACAAGAAAATCTGGATTAAATGGCCCTTAATTACAGAATGGCATTATACACATTGAAATACTAAGCTTTTTAAGTAGAACTGGCTCAGTAAGTCATAACCACGCATTTAGAATCGTGTTTTAATTGTCCTAAGCACATGAACTCTTTGATTCTTGTTAGCAATCCAGGGCTCTTCTTCCTTCTGAAGGGCTTTCTTGAAAATCCAAAGGTCTTTCCTTTTCAAACTGAAGATTAAGAGTCTATTTCAATTTTATAGCATTCGAACAGAAAAGGACAGAGACATTCGCAAAAACCATCCTTATAGATTATTCTTTCCTTTGGGAAGCAATAATGTAGGCCTTAGAGCTCTCAGTATGTTATAGTATATTGTCTGATTCTTCCCTTAAAATGTTACTTACAGTTCAATGTTTCTGTAAATGTCATAAAAGTACTGGTCAATTGGCACAATCCTAGAAAAGTTTGAATTTTGAGGTAGACCAATAAAGATTTCATGCTTAAAATTTTGTAGCTGTCTATTTCTTATATATGTATAATTATTACATTTATGATGATCATATTTTCATTTTTATGAATATTAATGACTGTCTTTAGGAGTATTCAAAGCCCAAGCAATTTACCTGCAAATAACCACATTTAAATATGGCTTGGAAACCTCTTTGTTTCAGGTATGGAGCAGCTCATATCTTCATATTAAGTGAGACCTCAGCATTCCACTTCCCTCTGATATTTTGATTTCCATAGAAAATAAACCCAGATGCATTGACATACAATGGCTTTAAACTATAGCACTAATTTCTCTGAATTGACATTACCTGAAATACCTGAACTAGGGAGTAGGAAGTAGAAAATGGGAGCTAAACTATGGATGCAATCATTGGTAACTGAAGGGTAATTTGGAGCTGAAGTAATGCTTAACACTTCTGAACCACTGTCTAGAGGTGTCTGTCTTTTCATTAATGCTGTAATATGCTTAAGTAAAATTAATTCCTAAATTAGCTAATTAAGGCTAATTTGAACTTCTAAATTAGCCCATGAAAGCCAAGATTATGAATCATAAATGTACCATGGCATGGTGGTTTCCTGAAATGTGTCAAAATTCAGGCAAATACCCATAAATGAGATAGTGAAAGGACAATCAATAAGGACTCAGTTTGATTCTTTATCTTTTCACTATTTTTCAGAAAAGTTAGAATGATGGGGACTAAACTGATTTTCAGACATGTAATAACTTCCGTATTTAAGTTACATGAACATGCTATTTTTTTCTGTGGGAAAACTCATGAAAAAGTGAATGTTCAAATCTCATTTATTCATTTTGTAACTGCAAAGGAACACAGTATGAGAGCATTTCTGTTATTTAAAAATAAATAGTGAGAATGTGATATTTAATTTACGTCTCTAAAACTTTATTCTGTTTTTCTAAACGGGGGGATTCTACATGGATTTTCTTTTTAAAATTTATTGCATATGGCACTTCACAGTACTGAAATTCTACAGAAAGAAATATCCAAACACCATAAAACAAAAAGAGAGGAAAAAAATTGGAAATTGATAAAAGTAGGTATATAAATTTATTTTAATATTTATAGTCAATAAGAATAAGGTTGTTAAATTGATGGCTGTAAGTCATAAATATTTGAATTGTAATTTAAATTTCAGAGAAAATGTTTGATATAGTTAAGGGTAGTTAATTATTAAAGATATTGTGAACATACATTAAACTGAAAGGGCAAAACCTCAACTTTTCTAAATGTCCAAGGTCAACAGACTGCAGTGGAAGAATGGCAATGTATCCTAGGCAACATTCTGCCTGCAAATGTCTGTATTAGTTTTGTGAGACCTGTTGAAAGCTGTTGTCACCATCTACCATCCATCTCATGGCATTTTGCACAGGAGGAAGTGCAGATTTACCACACGACTGCTTTTCTCTTTTTCTTGGTGACATAACAAAGGATACTACAGAACTGTTCCTGTCAATCATCTCTTATGATATTCAATGTATAAATATGATAGCTGACATAAGCTCAATATAAATCCTCAGCTCTTTTTGCTTACCTAGCAAATGCAACTCCTATGCTGTCCACAGGGAGAGGGTGTGTGGATAAAACAGGTAAGAAATATATTTGATGAATTGGGAGAAGCACTAGGTAAAAGATGTCAGATGGTTTCTAGCAAAAAGAACTATATTTATATGTAATTGAAAAGAACATGGATAATTTTTTTCCAGTGTTTTATGACATTGTATCAGAAGCCTATACTTTTAGGCAATTCAAGAAATATTTTTATCTGCTTACATACTTTTTTACCTTGAAGTTGTCTTATGACCAAAATACTCTGTCTACGGATAAGCCTAAAGTTGCTGGAATTTTTAACTACAATTTAGAATTCCTCTCCCTCTTTGTTTCAAGCCCATTCACCCTCTTCTGTATAGTGATGAAACCTACATTTGTCTCTTTGATAACTGCAACACACCTTTCCATTTCTGAGCTATCTTTCCTCCTGGGTATTGATTACCAGCACATTACCCTTGGCAGTCAGTATAAAAACTACTTTATTCACCCAGGTCTTAGCCAGCTCCCGTCTTTTCCATAATATGGTCTGCTTACAATCTTAAAATGATCTTTTAAAATAATCTTTGACATTAACTCTAACTTCCCCTCCATCTCTTGCTTCCACTACTCCTTTTTGCCCGTGGGATTGCCGGCCATACAGAGGGCACAGCTCCAACAGCTTGTGCCGGAGGCCAGCTTCAGGCCGTGCAGCTGGGTGTGCATGTCCTTTCACACTACCTGAGGGCACAGCAACACAAACACAGCACGTTTTTCAACATTCAATGAAGCCATCAGCATTTTATTGTAACACTTTGGGAAATAAAAACAAACCAAAAACATATCCTACTATTTCAATAAGTATTATGCTCTAGCTAGGTGAGTATATAAATGTGATTATCTTTTAAGCTGAAGTTCTTGACTCCAGAAGCCATCTACCATCCAGCAGCGTGTTGAAATGTCCCTACAGCTATAACATAGTAGGACCATTGCAGAACTTGTCTTCTTTTTTTAATGTCCAGTTCTTCTGTCATGTTGAAAGGATGGTGGTGCTTTCTTTCTGGTAAAGAGGCTAAAAGTTTAATCCAAGCCAGTCCCCTTCAAGGGGCCAAGATCAACATTATGAATGGCAGAAAAATGTTCAGGATTCCTTGCTTTAAGTTTAAAACTTATGGCAGTTTTTGGAGGTAAAGTTCTATGCTAGCACATTTCAATGACGTGTACAAATTTTATTACAAAACATTATTCATTAAAAGGTAACCTTCATTTCATGTTGTCTTATCTGTCAGTGAGGACTGTTTGGCGATTTACTTATTTTAACTGAAAAGGAAAAAGGAAAGAAGTTTTATTCATTGGTGCAAAGCATTTTGAAAGAACTTGTTTATAAAGGCCATGTATTGAAATGTTTTTCTCCCTTTTATATTCTTAATCTATCTCAGTGCACAAACATTAATCAGGGAATACAAAAACTTCAATCAAGGTTGAAAAGACATTGTTTTTAGTGTTTGCAAGATGTTAGCATCTCTCAAGAGTCTAATGATTTCTAATGAGATCTGAAACTCATAAAGAGATAACACCATAGCAAATTCAGAGCTGGAAGAATTCACTTGCTTAAATGGAATTATAGAATCAGAATGGTCTAGGTTGGAAGCAACTCTAAAGATCACTCAATACCCCTGGCATGGCAGGGACACATTAGAAATGATTTGGGGATTTTATGTATGAGAAAACTTAATATTCCTATCAGATAAGGTTCCAAAGCTTTTTCTCATGTTTACTAGCAAATGGCAAATTATAGGGGCATTTGTTGAATTAATAAAAGAATTGTCTCTTCTTTTAAGAGTGAAAAGCCACACAACATGTTTCTTCTTGTTCATGTTTATTTCTTTTACTGTAATATTTATGTTTATAATTAAAACAACAGAATTATGGTTATGAAATCATAATGGTTTTGCAAAACATTACTATATAATTAATTCCTAGATGTCTAAGCCTGAGCTAGCCTTCTTCAGGTGACTTCATAGATGTGCACACTTTGAAAATTTATTAATCAGGTAATAATATAAAGGGTGATTCTGCTTCTCTCTTTCATGTTACTCCCTTTCAGATGAGGTCAATAATACAAAAGTGATATCTTTTTCATTCAAAGACGAAAACATCTCAGAGTGAGTAGGCCAGATAGAGAATTTAGGGTAGGATTTTAGTCACAAAATGTAGATATTTTAATGATTTTTATTGGTTATTTTTTATATCATCTGTGACACACACAGAGCACTGGCAGACACTGCGGGACTGTAACGGGTTGGGTTTTAATGAACAAGTTGAAACACCAGCTACAGCTGGGATTCAGTTCACTAATTTGTTTTTGTGAGATATAAATATATAAATTAGGAGAAAAACATGGCAAAACAGGCCTACTCACTTCTAAACAGTATAAAGATAGTTTATTGTTACTAGGTAGGATTAACAGGAAAAAACTACACCAAGAAAGTGAAAAGAAAAAAAACCCACATTCCTTCTCTTGCCAATTCCCTCGTTCTCTCCCCCCAGAACTTTTTCAAAGCTCTCAGACCTCCTCACAGGTTTCTTAAGAGAGAGGACAAAGAAATTAACAAAAATGGAATTTCTGGTCCTTAAAAAGTCCTTCCACACTCCAGGAAAAGAAGGAGGTCCTCTTTGCTTCTGTGTGGGTCCAGAACTGTCACCGCAATAGTCTATCCGATCAGAGACATCCTATAGCACTGAGCATCCAAAACATAGGGTATTCTCAGTCCCCCATGTCCTTTAAATGGATAGCAGAACAGTTTATGGTAATTACAGTTCCTTTCCCACTTTTCCACAAAGTGATTTTAAGCTCCGCGCTGATCACGGCTCCACCCCCCTTTCTCCTCTGAAGCCATGTTCAGTTCCAGCCAGCCTGACTTACTTGTTTCTACTTTAACTCCATGATGAGCAGTTTCTGTTGAAGGAAAACTTTTCCCCGTCGATGTTGTCAGTTGTTTAACGGGTTCTTTGGTTTGAAACAGTTAAAAATCGGTTTCTCCAGGCCCACGGGGGACCCGGGGAAGTGGGGGAGGTTGAAAACCCCTCCCGATTTCTCGGGAAGTCACCCGGCTCCTGGCAGTAGCTTCCCGAGAGCTCTTTGGCTGCTTGCAGCTTTCTGGAGGGGGGGGGGTATCCCGATGCGTGCCAGGGACCCCTTATCCTGACACTAGGGGGAGGGGTGCCCAGCCCCTGGCCCTCCAGGCCGGGGCCAGAGCGGTTCCCCTCCCCTGCCCCCCGTCCGCTCCAGGTGCCGCCGCTGGACCAAAGAGGCTCTTCCGGGCTTCTTGCCAGCTTAAATATGCACAATCGCAGAAGCGCTTATTGGATTAGAAGGCTGCCAATTAATTTTCAGCTCCAATCCACGACAGGGACCTATAGGATAGCTGCAGTCATTTACAGAGGTAGATTAAAGCCAAAATGAATATCCTATGGTTTCTGAGAAGGCATCATGTGTTTTGCTACAGACCATTCTTAGTTTAGTTGGGACATCTTTAGCCAAGTGAAAAGAGATATAAGCAAGTAGTATATGCTCAAATTGCAAGTACAAAGCAATTGTTCATTGTTTATTGCAGATAACAGATATCAAGGGTATCATGATCTTCAGGCTGAGCATGAGTATGCTCACCATCCCAGTGAGGTGCCCCAATAACCTATCTAGTTGTGAATCACAATAACTGCAAAATACTCATATCTAGTTCAGAGTACCTTGTCTTATTTAGAGTGGGAATAGATAGGGAGGACTGGTAGGCATGAAAAGGGACCTCTGAGACACACAATCTGGAGTACATCTGGAAACTGTATGGGATACCTCACTGTTCCTAAAATGGACATGTTCAGGATGTTGAATCCCTAAAATGAATTGTGCCCTAAACCTGGTTTTGGTTTGTTTTTTGGTTTTTTTTTTTAAATTTTGCTTTGTCTATAAATGGCACTAAACACAGGTCTGCTTATTGTTTATATATGAATTTAGCAGGAAAAAAAACTCTCAGAGTTTTCAAGTACAGAGTGTATATAAGGTTACCAAACACGAAGACTGAAATATTGACTTTGTTGTTAGTTTCAAAAAAGCAATTAAATATAATAATATAAATTTAACATAGCTGTCATAAACATGGGATTTTTTATTTTTACAATTTAAAAAAATAGGTGGAAGAAACAGAAGGGAGATTACTACAAAGTTTGCTTAGTGTGCTAATAAAATTTGCACCTAAAGGAAAAGTATCTGGAAAAAATGTTATATCCCATTTCTATTTGTTCTTGTTCTGAAGTCTTAAGAGTAGATGCACAGAGAGTCAATGATTTTGTGCCCTGTATAACCATTTAGGGTTTAGGTAACTATATACTATGATATATCTGCTGGTAAGAACTTAATCCACAGTATAACCATGGAAAACTCAGATGAGCAAAAGCTACCACTCATTTATAACTGAGAAAAATATCTCCTGAGGAACACATGAAAAACTCAAATCTCCACGACTTCCTTATGTCTCCTTGGTGTTCTGCTTTGTCCTCTGTCTGTCCCAGGAAGGGAGGACTCAGGACACATTTGCTGGGAGTAGGATTGTTTACATTCTTCATCCTTCATGCTCATTATTTTCTACAACCACCACGTTCTTTTGGGACTGTTAACCATAAGACAGATTGTCTCCTCTCTGCAGCAGACAAATTTTCTGCAAGAGAGCAAGAACAAGGCTTTTCAGGAGTGACAAAGAAAAAAAAAGAGGAAAAAAAACCCCAAAAAAACCCCAATAAACAAAACAAAAAGTACACAAAAAATACCCAAATAAGAAAAAAAAAAAACCAAACTCTACATATAACCCTAAATATATCAGTGGGTGTCCCAAGGAAGGAGGACTAGAATCAAGCTTGCAATAAGGATGAGGAATCTGAAATTCAGATGATGAAAAAAAAAAAGGTGGTGTAAATACCAGAAGATTGGTAGCTTTTAACTGTCTTTTTCTATGGCTTTCTTTTCCAGCACTACCTAATGTCCCAGGCACTATTGTTCCTGCTGGTAGCAGCGAGCCAAGCTTTTCAAATCTCTGCTGTACACAGAGAAGATTTGGCCATTAGTGCCTCTCTGATGGGCTTCCTTATAGAGCTGTACATGGTTAGAGATGTCTTCTCATTTTGATGAGCTAGGATTTAAGTCAATGCACTACAGTTTAACTTTGTGAAGTGCTGTTGGTTTTTGTCCCATCATTTTGATTGTTGAAACTGATTATCTGAATTTGAGGAATAGTAACAATAGTTTGCAAACAAACTAAGCTTGTTTAATATTTGTGTGCATTCTTTCGGTAATTTTTTCTTGGACAGTTACGTGTTTCTCCATCAACATAATAGCTTCTTCTTTCTTTTAAAATCTGGGGTATGCTGTGGCAGTTAAATAACTGATTAAAAATTACTATATTTACAAATAAAATTTATTTGCTATTTAAAGAGAATATTTAGAAAAAAAATCTATACTTGAATACTTCTTTGTACACATTGAGCTAATTTCCTGTGAATTAATTTGTAGTGTTTTATGGTAACACCTATAATAGACCCCCTCTGTTGTCTTCCTGGATAAAAATTTGAATGAAATGACCAGAATTCATCATCATAGGCTTCCTGTTTAGCTTGGGCAGCTCCTTTAGTCCTCCCTATTTAAGGATTAAACAAGGCTAAGTCTCATTTGGAATGTGGAAGAGTGACTTAATCTTTCCATACTTGGAAAGCTTTAAGCTTTTCTGGTTAATTAAATTAATTAATAAATTAAAACTGAAGTGTATACTGCTTACAAAGCTCAAAACTAGTGAAAATTTCTAGGAACCTAAGAATAATGACCTTACTTTGTATTTCTATTGTTAAAAAAAAAAAAAAAAAAAAGCTTCTTTCTTATTTTTTTTTTTTTTTTTTCCTTTTTTTTCCCCCTGGAGTGGTAGCAACTGGCTTGTGTTGACAGTGTTTGGTTTATTTGGTTGTGAATGTTTTTTTAATGATGTTACAGCTATTCCACATTTCCCTTTGAAGGGGAAAAAACCTCAAAAAACCAGGTTTTTAAATTTGATGAAGGGCTTAATAATGTCAGTTTTTTTTCTAGCTGTCTGTCCAGGACTATGTAACTGTCCTTTATAAAGAACTTTACAGGAGAGATTTTTTGAATCATGTACCTTTATCTTTATAAGATAGTTTATAGAACAAAATCTAAATTTAAAATTCAACATAGAATCAGAAAAAAATTCATTTTCTGGAAACTTTCTAAAATTTAAACTGATCTCACTAAAAAGGAAGCACAAATAGAAGTAATGCAACTTAGGCCCAGGCTGTTACAGCTGATATCACACCTAATTTGCATAAATCATTTCAGCAAAGAAAATGAAATGTCAAGCTTTGATCTATGAGAAGGATGGATGTTCCTTCTGATCATGTCTTCCAGAGAACATTTATTATTGCACTTTCCAAAGAAATAGAATAAAAGGGAAGATACAAGAGAAAACCAAGATCTGTGGTGTGCTAAGCCTGTATATACAAAAGATTTCAGAAACACTTTTCTCCATTTCAGTCTTTGAGAAATGAAACTTGAGATCCTCTAAATTGAAACAAAGCAGGAAAGCCTAAAAGCAGTGCACAACTTCACTCAGTGGCCTTGGAATAATGAAAGGTTGAGACCAGCGATCATCTGTCTCCATAATTTCAGTCACAATTGGCAAACACAATTTAGAAACTGCCAGGAAGCGAAATTGATCTCACTCCCTGAGAAAGGAGTACTCGTCTCCTCTTATAATTTCTTTACCCCACTACAAGAACAAAGAAATTGAACCACTTTTGTGGCTGTCCTTATGAAGTCACTTCAACTTGCATGTCAACACACTTAGGTTATTTTCTTCTACCCCAAAGTTTAAAAAGTATGAAACCTAGCAAAGAGAAATACCACCAAAAAAAAAATGCATGCAATTATCTTTGAGGCTAGAATTGTTAACAGCTTGAGAGTATCAACACAGCACAATTTTGATGACATTGAATGCCTGACTTCAAGTAACATTTAATCATTTTTTGCATTGATTTTGTAATACTTGTTTTCTTTTCTACCAGCATGATAAGACAGAACTAGGGACAAGAAGAAGGCTCTCCAATGTAAAATGAGCAGCTTCTGAAATACACTTGCTTTTTTTCAAATAAACTAATTGAAAGAAAACCATCAACAGATTCTTTCATTTATCTGCTAAGAAGTTGGGAGATTTCTATTTGTACATTACAATGTACTTGAAGTGAAAGAGGAAAAACATAAAATCATAGATTTCTATGTATATGTTACTGAGAAAGATCACCACTTCAATTTTTTAAGCCAATTAATATAGCGCCTTGTTTTCAGCTGTACAGCATTGCAAACTTATTTACACCAGGTACAATTTTAAGTATCTGATGTTTGCCTAAAACTCAAATTGTGGTGGAAAATTTTAGCTTATATTTTCGTGTGTGGGCAATGTATGGGTAGCATGGTTAAGAGTTGAGTTGGTGGAATACTTTCAAGAAGCAGTCAAGACAGTGCTTTGCCCATGCCCCAGCACTTCCATGCAGCACAGAGGGCTGGGTAGGCTGGAAGAGGTCTCAGGCAGAGTTCAAAGGCACTCTCTGCCTTAAATAAAAGCTGACTAAATGTGTTGGGCTGACCTTGACTGGCTACCAGGTGCCCACAATGCATCTCTTTCACTCCCTCTCCTCAGCATGCTTGGGGGAGGTAAAAAACCCATGGGTTTAGATAAAGGCAGTTAAATACATAAAAACAAAGGTCACACACAGCAGAAAAGTAAAACACACAAAGATTTATTCTCTATTTCCCATCACCAGGCAACATTCAGGCATTTCCTGGAAACTAGGGCCTCAGTACATGAAGTCATTACTTCTCAAGACAAATGCCTTAATAACAAATGCCTGCTCCTCTCCTCCTTTCTCTTAACCTTTTATTGGTGAGTATGACTTTGTATTGGTGTAAAACCTCTCTTTGGTAGATTCCATGATCTTCAGGTACAGAGATGAGGCTCCTGGGTGGGTAGTTCCCAGGGACCTCCTTTCTATCCTTTTTAAAGATGGGTACAATGTTTCCCCTTTTCTAATCACCTGGGACCTTACCTTCCTGCCACGACTTTTCAATTATTGTGGAGAGTGGCTTGACAACTGCATTAGCCAATTCCCACTGGACTCTGTGATGCAGCTGATCTCATCATAGACTTTGTCACGAATGGATTTTGATTTATTGAAGTGACCCGCACCCCAAAATNAGCTAGCGAAGAAATAGTATAAACCTAGGATTCAATGTATCTCACCATCCGGAGGCAGGTGGGGCACGCACACATCGAGATCCTTTCACTCAATCCCTGGGGAAGTAACCGCGAAGCTGCATCCAAGCCTCGGGGAGAAGTCTCCGACATTTTCGGGGTGTAAGAGGCTTCTGCCTCAATGATAACTCGTGTATCTTTTATAGTTGTAAAATGGTGATTCTTAAGTCAGAAATATCTCTTATGTCTCCCCCATTGGCTCGCCAGACTAAGATGTTAATTATTAGCTACATGTAAATCATCTTTTGGCCCCAGAGATAACTGCTGATGGACTTTTCCACCCATAGTTATCTCTTTATGCACCAGTTGTTGTGATACACAGAGCTGGGGGCAGGGGGATGTCCTGCCACAGACTTATGTGCATGCAGGTTCCTCAGGAGGTCACAAGCCCAATCTTCTTTTACTTCCCTTCCTCCTGTGGGAGGAACTTTGCTCTCACAGTTCCCGTGCTGCTGTCCATCCACTCGAGAAGTGTGGGAAGAGAGGTTGACACTGAAGACTGAGGCAAAAAGGATGTTGAGTACCTCAGCCTGTTCCTCACCTGTTGCTACCAGAATTGTTTATCAGGGAATACACCTCCTTTGATCTTCCTTTTCTGGTTAACATACTTGTTAACCTTCTCATTATTCTTTGCATCCCTTGCCAAGTTCAGTTTCAGCTTCACCTTGGCCTTCCTTACCCCATCTTTAAACAACTGTACTTCATCTCTATACTCTTCAGAGGTTATTTGTCCTTGTTTCCACTACCTGCACATTAGTGTCTTCCCCTTTTGTGTAACCAGCAATTCCCTTCTCAGCCATGTCAGTCTCTTGTCTTCCACTCCTGATTTCTTGCTTCTTGGGATTGACAGCTCTTGTGCTTTCTGGAAGACGTCCTTAAAGATCTGCGAGTCTGTTCTGATCCCTTGTCCCATCTTCATTCTCATAAAACTCTTACCTAAATATGTCCTTGGATACTGTTTGCGGCCTTTGTTTTAAAAATATGTTCCTAAGTAAAGAAATATTTTCTGCAGCAAAAACTATGAATATAAATAGTTTAAAAAATAATGAGTTTAATTTTAAAGTATTTATTTCTTATGAAACTGAAAAACTAATTTCGTAGCTACTTAGCCATAGTACCATCTGCTGTACTGTGGTGTTTGTATTTTGAATTATTCTGCTGCACCTACAGTGTTCCTGTCCTGATCTCACACTACAAAAGGAAATGAAGACACTCCCTACAGGTTTGGGTTTGATTTTATTTTTATTTTCATTTACTTTTGGATCTCTAGTGTCTCTCAGTTTGGAAACTTGGATACTGAATAGCAGTAGACAGTTATTTGGGTCAATGACCATGCAATGAAGATCACAATATAGGGAAAAATGAACAAATTAACTGACAAAAATAAATCTTTGGTAGTAGTTATTGAATATATCTGCACACCTTTAATACCTAAATAAATAGAAACAGGATGAGAAGACATCAAATGCAAAACAGAAGGGAAGAGAACGATGAAGCCAATAGCATTGTATCCCTTGTTATAACCAAGAAATCAGTTAGTATGAAGCAGTAATCATGGAAATGTTCTCTGTCAGGATGAAAAAGCAGTAGAGATGATGCTGTCAGAAGAGAAGTAAAGATAAAACTAACTACAGCAAATATTTATGAAGAGGTAACCAAATTGTACAAGCTGATATTGAAAAGAAATTGCAATAATTCCATTAGTCTAAGTAAGATTCACTAAATCAAAGGAAAGTCAAATGTTACATATCATCATAAGTGCTAGGGAATATTAATTTGAAGAGGTCTAAAGGTATTTAGATGTTAAGATAATTACCAAAGAGAACAACCCATAACAAATTAGCTCAGGAAGATCTTTGCTAAATGAGGAGTTCTTGCAGATTAAGATAATGAAATATAGTGTTCATTCAACCTCATTTTTAGAAGCTATTAGGAAACTGACCTTAGCCTGATTAGTTTTAGCTATATAGAAAATGCACAATAGAGAAAAATAAATGGGATTTTAATTAACAGAAGGCCTAGTCACAAGAGAGGCCAAACCAAAAAAAAACCCAATATGACTCTGAAACTTCTTTCACAATATTTGCACACTTATTTGACAACTGCTATATAACTATGTTGATTCAAGTTCATATTTTTCTTGCCATTGAGTATCTTTCTCAGCAACATTGATAAACTTAACATTAGCTTTTTGCAACAATAACCCAAATTAATTTGCTCAGTCAATTACTCAATTAGGGTCTTTATTTAATTCATTAATCTATGATGCTTCATTAAAAGAAAAGCTATGGCTAATTTCAATGTTATGCAAAATTCAATATGCTAAGAGTATCTACATTTTAGAAGAGTTAAGTATCTTAAATTAACATCAAATTTCTGCTGTGCTGCTGTTACATAAATTAATTATAATTACTGATCTGTACTGTATGAGACTCATAATTTTATTTATTAAATATGAGGTGATTTCAAATATTTGTCATAAGAATATTTTCTTGTAACAACTATTTCTGCCTCTGTCATCTTCTTTTTAGACACTTATGTTATTCTGTGGTATAAATTAGCATCCTAAATTGCTAACTAGTCAGATGATATCTGTCTTTAACAACTGAAATCATCAAACCAGCCTACTTTCTTGACTGTCCACTGACCATGCTGTGATTCCTTTGGCGAATCTCTTTCTGCATAGAAACACCTTATATGCAGTTACCAGGTGTCCATATATTGAGAAATAGCCTTCAGTTATGGAAATTATATTAAGTTCAAATGTCTAAACCAAAAATGGAAGAAGTCTTCTAATTAGAAAGCAGAGCCCCTAAGTTCCTGGAAAAAAAGAGCTTCAGCTTACTTCTTCTGAAAAGAAAAATATATCTTTGACAGGAGAAAGAAATATTTTAACATCTTGAGATATTCTTACTGAGATTGTTTGTTCAGACACAGCAAGAGAACAGAGAGATTCAAAAGAAAAAAAAAGAGAAAAAATATAAAATCTAAATGCAGGAGGGCCTGTAATTTGTTCACTTGTCATCTGCTAGTTCATACTGTTAGCAGCATGGTCCTGCTGCATTTATCTAATAAACCCTTAATTCCTCTGTTGTATAACAGAAAGCAAAGCCCTTCAGCTACTAGCATCTGAGAGCTAAGTTCCCCTGTTGTGACTATTTTTGCCATCTCCTAGGATATATGGAGGTATCTAGCTTAGGGTCAAGTAGAAACCTAATTACTATTTTCACAAACTAGTTCTTTTCATATGCCTGTGAATGAAAAAGTGAACTGACAGTCTCTGTAGTCAGAATAGTTCTATATTACTGCTGAATTTTATTAACAAAAAGAATAAAATCAAGTGACATAACTATTTTTCTAGAAAAACAAAATTTTCAATGCCCCAAAAGCAAGAAAACACTCTGACTTTTGAGAACATAAAAAAATTGTAATTCTCTTCATTATTAAAAAAAAAAAAGAAAAGAAAAACAAAGACATTTCACTGACATTGTTATAACTCTTGTGTCAGTAAGGGCTTTCTTACTCAAGCAATTATTTTAGCAGTCTTCATCAAAATGGTCAAAGGAAGACTTTGTGTTTTGTATATTAAAAATATATCCTACCCTCTGGATATTCTTTCTTAAACTGTATTATAAATTAATGGAGCTTAGTAACATGAAAACCTAACTGAAACAATAAAAAACATTGAAAGCCACAGAAGGAAACAACACCGTTATATGATTAAGGTATTTTGCCAGAGCGTTTAAACTGAGAATATGTTTGGATTACATATCAGAAAGAAATTCTTTATTGTGAGGGCGGTGAGGCACAGGAACAGGTTGCCCAGAGAAGCCGTGGATGCCCCGTGCCAGGAGGCGTTCAAGGCCAGGCTGGATGGAGCTCTGAGCAACCTCATCTAGTGGAAGACGACCCTGCCCAGGGCTGGAACTGGATGATCTTTAAGGTCTCTTCCAACCCAAGCCATTCTATGTTTCTGTGACTCTGTGATACAGTGCAAGTGTACAACAAACCACTCGTGGATGTATTGAAGTACATCCAGCAAAGCGTCACGAAGGGAGCACCCCTCTTATAAAAAACAGCTGAGACACCTGTGACTGTTTAACTGAGAGAAGAGATCATTCAGGGGGAATCTTGTAAATATGCATAATGACCTGCCTGCTGGGACCAAAACATATGTAACCAGACTTTATCCTGTGGAATCTAACTGTAAAGCAAGAGGAAATGGGCTCAAAGTGATGTGCAGGCCACCATGTTAAAACAAAATAAATAACTTTTTTTTTTAATGTGAGGGTGAAAAACATTGGAATAGATTGTCCAGAAGTGTTTTGAAGTCTCCACCTATGAGACATTCAAAACCCAACTCTTGGCAAGCTGCGTTAGCTGATTCTGCTTGAGAGAGGGGTTGTACTACATGAGCTAAAGAGGTCCCTTTGAACTTCAGCTATGCTGTGATTTCATTTTCTGTGGAAAATTAATAAAGAGAAAGGGACATATGCTGAGTAAAATGAAACAAAATCTCAGATTAGCATTTTATTCAGCTAGAAAATAAAACTGCAAATTCAGAGTAATTCAGATTTTCCTGTTTCATAACCAAAATATCTTTTCTTTTTAGTAAAATTTTCCAGGAAACTAAGTTTCTTTATGTGTTCTCACCATTACTTCTGTAAAGACATTGAAATATAAAATATAAATATTCTAGTCTAAATATCTTCTAATTTTACAGTGTTCGTAGCAAAACAGACTGCTTATAATGACTCTATTTTTATTTAGTTGCCTAGATTAAATGTCTTTGTTTCCAGTCTGATGCATACCTCTGAGCACACACTGAAAGTTCAATTAAATAGGAATGGAAGTGTTAAAATAGTTTGAAATATTTTGTAAATAATTACTTTGTTTTGATCTTTTATATATTAAACATACTATAGGTCTGTCTTTGCTGAAACTAGACCGGCAATGTAACAAGAATAGGGACCTGAAATACAGCAATTAATGAAATTCGCATTTGCTAGAAAGAAAAGATCAGTCTGAGGTTTTGCAGTTTGCAGTCCACCCACTCAGCCAGACTAATATAGTGATAGGGGAGACAGACAAAAGAGAGGGAGTTATAAGCCTGTCATTTCTAACAACAACCTTACAGGGCAGAAAATAGAAGACATGTTTATTTACTGCTTATATGACTAGAATTGAAAGCCTCATGGGAAAAGTATGTGTTCCCTTACTTAATTTTATGGAACAGCTATGTCTATGCAACAATAAATTTTATTTCCAACCAAAGCCATTGACTCATTCTTACCTATTTTCCAGTGATCAAACGATGTCACTGCATATACATAAATTGATTTTCAGGAGAATTACCTACATGACCAATATCCCTTATTTTTCTTCAGCTATGTGTGATGGTGATCAAGAGACCATTTGCATCAAGGATTGCATAAAATCTGTACCAAACAACAACAAAAACTAAAACTAAACCTAAAACATTCCCCAGCTTTTCATTTCCCACAAAAACTCACAGGTTAGCTTGCAAAAGCTCTTTGCCTCTTGGTAATTTTTGTTGCTGTATCCAGCGTACTGTGGTAAAGCCTAGAGGCAGTTGTTCCCATTGAGACCAACATTTTCCAAGTGGGAAGTTTTCTGCAGTTGTTTGAAATAAGAAACAAATAAACAGGCAAAACAACAGGAACGGTGTTCAACGTGAGAGGTCTTTGAAAATCACCATCAGCTCATATATAGACATCTGTGCACTAACCTAGCCCATCCTGCAACTTCCAGCCAGGGAGACTGTAGGGATCCTAAAGCCTCCCTTCACTACTAGCCCTTGGTTTACTTAGTCTAACCTCAAAGTTTACATGGGGGAGTGAACTGCTCTCTTTGTATAAGATGATTTCATTGCAATGTCCTGATGTGATCTGACTAACATTAAACATCTCTGAAATGACTATAAATGTCTAGGGAAATTTTAAATTAACTAAAATATGCATAGACCCTGAAGACAAGCTATCAAAATATAATCCATGGATATAGAAGTATAAAACTGGCTAATTTGAGCTGTACTTTCTACTGCTGGAAAACACAAAAACTCCTTGATGCAAACCAAAAAGTAGAACAGAGACAAAAATGAAGAAATATTCCAAATATGAAATGTCCAGATTCTTTGGCATGGTTCATCTTCTGTTCTGTATTGCCTAAACACATGCTGCATCTTCTCAGATTTTCATCCCTTGTTACACAGCTCACATGACATAGCTCCATTGTTCCTTTTTCTAAAGGGTTTTGTTTATTCTGCACATTCAGAACAGTTCAGTAGAGATTCCCAATTGCAAGCAATATTTTTCTTAACAATTCACTTTCTTCTCCACTTCTCTCTTGAGCAAACACCTCAGAATTTGTCGTGATAATCTTGTAAAAAAGGAAGAGGAGAGATTGAATGTGTAATAGCATATTAAAATTCAAAACACTTAAAAAAATGTTGACATAGATTTAATTGTCATGCAGCTGAACTGTTTGTAAGCATGTTTGCCAAAGCCCATGTGGATCACACACTCCAAAGAGTGGAGAAAATACAGGAAAAAGCACCATCTTGACTGTGAGAAAAGGGATAAAGCAGATTACTTGACATTCATGTCTACATAATAATATCAGAGACAACAACCCTGTGTACAACTTAATCATGTAAACTGTACGAGTTAATATATAAAGTTTTAGGAGTCATGTTCTGAGTGGTTAGTTCCGCGTGCCCTAAGGGGACTGGACTCTGTATAGAAAATGTAACATATGCAGGACTCTTCAGAATAGAAGTAAGCAGTTGCATATGCATTGCCTGTACAGTTTTTTCATGTGACTCCTTTTCCTCCGTTTCTCTTTTTAGAGATATGAACTAAGTTTACAGTGCTGATATTTAGAGCATTTTGAGATTCTGAGCTGATCCAATAGGTTTTGAAGTATGTTCTTTAAAAAATAAGCCATTGTACTCCCCTGTATTTTCAAGACTAATTTTACACTCATGAGACCTACAGAAAAACAAAATAATAAAAATACCTTTTTGAAGAAAAAACAGATTCTAGGATGCAAAATAGATCATAAATATGACACCCATAGGACAGAGAACTATGAAACAGTCTTGTCTTACTTGTTCAAGTACATAATACAATTGTACTGCTAAAAATTGCACTTGTTAAAAACTGATATAGTTCATATGTTCAAGTTCCCCTGTGGCTGAAGAGGGAATTGGAATTTGGTTGGGTTGTGCAGAATTAAACTATGAGGTGCTGCCTGAAGTGCTCTAGCATTTCTCCTGTTGCCTGCAGAAGCTGTCCCTGGAGAGATCAAACTTCTCACGGGTTTGGTCTCATTCCTGCAAACCTCATGCACATGTCTGCAAAACTGTATGGCTCCTCAAGGAGCATTAGACATTTATGAATGGATAAATGAATTACACTGTAGAAAATGCAGTCACTGAAGTCTAAAGAGTGACCCAGCTGTCTAAATTATTTATTTTAGGATGCACTAAACAGCTGTTCAGACCTTAGTGACAGTATTTTCATCTCACTTGGCTTTAAAGGGAGCCTAGATATCTCGTTCTCTGACTGACACATTTTGAGTCTGAATCTGGAGCACAGTCCTGCTTTTTAAACAACAGACACACAAGAATCATCTCAGCTTTTCTTTTTTTCTTAATTTGTATAAACCCTTTGTAACTAGCCATTAATGATGTATCACCTGAAACAAAAACTTTATCATATTTCCATGTTTTCAATTTATTTTAAGGTACTTCTGCCTTTTGTTCTGTGTTTTGTGACATAGTATTTTTCACCCTGTCCTGTTGAATTTTGGGTTTTCTGTGATTATTTTTAATGACTATATAAACCCAGAATTATGGCACAAAAGTCAGTGAATTTTTTATCAGCATAGGTGTGGTAACAAAAATCCTTTTTCTTCATAGATTCATACAGCTTAGTCACATTGTTTCTATTCTAGATCAATTTTCAGAGTCCCAAGACGGACTTTTTTTCCTCACTAAAACTATAATAAGAGTGACCAAATAACTGACAGAATTATGTATCTTGGAGATATGACTAGGATGAACTACAGTATTTTAAAGACAGCATAGAAGTAGTGTGCATAGTTTCCTAAAACAGAAGTAGGATTTTTGCACTTTTTTCCTTTTTTCCGCTATGAGGGGATATTCAAGGTGTTTCAGCAATATTGGAGGGACCATTTTTATCATTTAAAATATTTTATTTACCAACACAGGATCTGCTTAATATCATTTTATGACTTAACATCTCATATATTCTTATTGGGGTTTTTTCTCTCTTTTTTGTTGTTGACCTTGCACATATACTGAGGGCAAAATGATTGTCGTTTGAAATAATCAGAAATGACCACAGGCTTTTAGACGGGCGACTTCAGGACATGAGTTGGGAACGTAATGTTGCCATATCAAGCAAGGTAGGAGTTATTTTGCAGTCTACTGTGACACACTAAATAAATTGCTTTGCAATGAAGTTATAAATTGTGCTACGAAAGTATATCAGAATTTCCCCCCTTCTGCTCCCCTTTTTATTACACTAAAGAAATCTATTTTTTTATACACACACAAATGCGCACACACACAAACACACATTTGTTTATATATAAAATATGTAGCATTTTAAAGCCAAGTTTTTGTATTTCCATTTTTATCAGGAATGAAATCCATTGTCTTCTAATATCCATTACATAAATCTGTTTTGTTATGTGATAGTGTTTTATTTAAAATATAAAAATGATGTGTGTAGAAAAAAACCTTAAATATGCTGTAATTTTTTTTGAGACATAATATTAAAATTATCTCAATTTTCATGAATCCAGGATAAAATTATGTCAGTTTTGTGAAAGTACTTTTCATCCAGTAACGTAAATCCTCTTGGAATGGAAATAAAATATGACTGGGGAAGTGACCATGGCCTTTTAAAATTGGATATCTTGGATTCAATCTCCAGCTTCTAGCCTATCTGACAAACCAGGAAAGAGAAATTTCTTGCTTTGATAAAATTTTAAGCACAGGAGCTGGCAGGACAGACCAACAAATCCAAATGCATATTTACTCCTTGAACAGCTTCCCTACGAAGTAATATCGAAGTTTCGAACCTCACTTGCATTAACAACCAACTTCAAAGAGGTTGACATTGACAGTAAGTTACCAACAAGCTGACATTCCCATGACCATGCTCTATTTTTCCATAATGTAATATTTGTCATTATATTTAATTAAAGTTTAAATTATTTTGGTTTAGAGTTTCTGATTAATTGCTATTAGAATGCTAACTGTGAAGTTCACTATTGTTTTTGAAACTCAAACCATTTTCATAATTTGAAATTATGAAGAATGTGGTTACTGTGATCTGTGTATTTCTTTTTAAAAAGTTAGATATGAAAATAAATATGTTTATACAAGCAAATGCCAACAGGAAAATATTAAAATATATAGGAATAAATTCACTAAAACAACTAAAAAATGTTTAGAAGACATTTTTAAAAAGACATTTGTTTATTGAATCAGTAATACAATGTGGCATTGCACAATGCTAAATTTTAGGTTATACTATTATGCAATAAACCAATCTAACAGGAAAAAGGAACACTTTTAACTGTGAATTGTGGTGTTTCATCTACAAGCTCTTCCTACAACATGAATTGAAAACATAGTCTTATTAAGTAATTCTTATTTCATTTTTCTGTGAATAAATGTTTTGTTTTTCAAGGATAAATTCTGCAATATAGTACTAAATAATAGATCTAAGTTATATATATTGAAAGATCTGAATTTTTCACTTGTAATTTGGGCTGTCACTAATATATTTCATGGGTATATCTTAATTCTAGGTGCTTAATAAATTATTTAAATCTAACTTCATTTGTATTTCAAAATAATATGCAGTGTATTAAGAACATTACGTATCACTAAACTTCTTTTTCCCCTAGTGTCTTTCTTTTTAATTATACATCAAAGTATATTATAAATTAATCGTGAGAACATTTGTAATATATGCTCTTGGATAGGAAATTATAATTATAGACTTTATAACAGGAGGTCTACTCATACAATAACTTTCATAAACTTTAAGCAGTTATTGACAGCTATTTATACAAAACTAAGAAATAAAACCAACCAACCAAAAAAAAAAAAAAAAAACCAAAAAAACCCAAACCAAAACAAAAACCTAGATATTTTGCTTACATAAAAAAGCGGAAAATCTGAAGCCAGTCACTATTTCTCATGAGTAATAAAAGGATAACACATATTGTTTATTTTCCATCTTGTCTCAAAAATATTATTGTTGAATTAAGATCTCTGAAATTGTACTTTGTTTTAAAAACCTGTAACATTTCCTGTTTCTTTTGGATTTGAATTACACAATTCACAACCTGTTATGAGATACCCGCAGAGTATCTGTTCCTTGAAGTCTTATATGATGTTTCTGGAAAGCTCTGATGTAGTAAATTACTTCTTATGCATAGAATCAATTCTGAAATGCCTTATGATGTTATTTTAAAAACGTAGCAAACATGATGAGATATCAGAATTTTAAATTGTGAAAGGCTGTATTTAATTTTTTCAAATTTCCATATTGCCATTCTAGCAAAATTGAAAAAAAAAAAAATCATGACATTCAGAATTTTTAAAAAAATATGTGGTAAATATTTTTTTTGTGTGTGAAAAATTATTATTGTGGAAACTACTTGAAAAAAATTGGGGATCTACTCCCTCTCTATTTTTAATATCCTTCTTAATTTTCTATAGCAGAAGGAAGAACATTTCTATCTGCTGTTATCCCACACAGCTAGTGGGCAGTGAGGAAGAATTCTTCATAAAGATCGAATCCACCAAAGGTTTGATCCGCTGTCCTTTGATGTCTAAAGGAGAGTTAACTTTTTAACCTCCCTCGAGTATCAAATTTTATTATTTGGAAATAGATTCAATAAACTATATCAAATAGTTATTAAACTGGTTTATTTGTTGGAAAAGTACCTCACAAACAATTCTGTAACTGCAACAGTGTTTGGGGCATTCCATAAACTGTATGCAAAGGACAAAAATTGTATGCAAAGCCTGCTGATTCTCCTGATGAGGATTGTACCGGAAAATAACAAACTCACCTATATACTACATTTACTTCATTTTCATCAAAGTAATGAAATCTCAGAAAGGCACATGGGAAGCCAATTTCAGCACCCTCCAGAGAGTTTATGTTTGTGAAATAGCTTATGACTGTACTTTTGTCTATATCAGGGCTACAAAAATTTATCTAAGTCTCTAACATTACTATTTACTCAACTACATCTGATCCATCTAAAGCCCTTATCCAAGACATTGTGCCTGTAAGAGACCCTTGAGTATTTCAGTTAAAGAAACTGATGATATCTTCAGAATAAACCATATCTTGGCATTGCTGTCTGACCCTACCAGATGGCCTTGTTATGGTTTCTAGTTTGGCTTTTATCTGCCAGATGTTGTGATGTCTCCATTGTTCAGCAAAACTTTTCACAGAATCACAGAATGTGCTGAGTTGGAAGAGACCCACAGAGATCATTGAGTCCGACTCCTGGCCCTGCACAGCACCATCCCCAGGAGTCACACCAAAGTGCCTGAAAGTATGGACCAAATGCTTCTTGAACTCCATCAGGCTTGTTGTTGTGACCACTTCCCTGGGGAGACTGTTCCAGTGCCCAGCTACTCTCTGAATGAAGAAAATTTTCTAATATCCAAACTAAACTTCCCCTGACACAATTTCAGGCCACTCCTTCGGGTCCTGTCACTGTCACCATAGAGAAGAGATCAGTGCCTGCCCCTCCTCTTCCCCTCATGAGGAAATTGTAACTGCAGTGAGGTCTCCCCTCAGTCTCCTCTTTTCCAGGCTGAACAGACCCTCAACCACTCCTCATTTGGCTTCTCCTCCAGACCCTTCCCCATCTTTGTTGCCCTCCTTTGGACACTTTCTAATAGCTTTATATCTTTTCTTGTGACACCCAAAACTGCCCCCAGCACTGGAGGTGAGGCCGCCCCAGCTCAGAGCAGAGGGGACAATCCCCTCCCTGGCCCTGCTGGCCATGCTGTGCCTGATGCCCCCCAGGACAGGGCTGGCCCTCCTGGCTGACAGGGCACTGCTGGCTCATATTCCACTGTCTGTTGACAAGGACCCCCAGGTCCTTTTCCTCAGCAGTTTTTTGCACATCTCATTCCCCAGTGTGTACATCCAGAGTTGCCCCATCCTGGGTGCAGAATCCAGCACAACATCTGCATTATCCCCACAGAAAATCGCTTCTATATCCCAATTATCTTCTAAAAGTAGAGCAGATCAAATACATGGTAAGTATTTTAACAAAAATCACAGCAAACAGAACTAAGAAAGGAATCTGAAGTGTAACTGCATAGTATCTATTCTACTGATATGGAAGAGTATTATGTGAACTATTTCTGTTCTGAATTGTTGTGAACTAAGCTGACATGCTCCTAGTCAAATCTTTAACCCTGTTTACTTATTCCTGGGACCTCTGGTGATCTAGGACTTCAGTCTTGATACTACACCTGTATTTCCAGAAAGCTAGACTTCAAATCTTTAATATAAATTTTAATGAATTAGTGACCCGTATGTGTACTTTCAGAACACATGAATATCATTCACTCCTAATTAAAAACAAACAAACAAAAACAAGTACATGAAGAGCTTCTAAGAGATCAAAGGCTGTTAGACCTTAAACTTTTGTGATCCTTAGGAAAAAAGTTCTGTATTGACATTTTAGAACATTCTGGTTTGAAAATCAAGCCGTAACTCTTACAAAAATATTCCTTCTAATTATGACAGAGGGTGATAGAGTAAGAAGGTGATAACTAAAATTAAAAGTATTGATACACAAATGAAAAGAAACCCCAAAAATAGAAAAGAGCACTCAGACTTATTTCAAGATGATCCAAATTTTTTGAGATAGTGTTTTGCATTGTTTTGCTTAGATACTCCTCCCATAAATTCATGTAGCTTCAGAGCTATTAAGCTAACAGTATTAAAACATTAGCATGCATTATGTTGTTGAATCCAACACTTGCATACTAATGCACAACTGCTAATCTAAAACATAAATTTACAATGAATTAGAATTAATCGTGGCACGTTTCGAGTATAATGAGCACAAGAGAATAAACCTACAGGTGTGCTAAAAAATTATTCACCCATTCTGTCTACATCTAGAGATAGCTCAGTGAACAGGAACGGATACAGAATGTAAAGCAGTCACTGCAGAGGAAGTTACACTGCCACTACACACATTTCAGGGATGATGATTTCAGATTTTGGGAGCTGAAGGTCCATTTGTGGTTGGAGTTCCCTGAAGAACCCCTCCCAGCAAGCCTTCTGCTTTTATTTTATCTGAAATGAATCTGATTAATGTACTCCAGGATCATACTGTGGGCTGAAATCAGGCACAGCCAGAGGGTAAAAATAGGGGTTTTGTCAGAAACACACAGCTTATTCAAATTAAAATTGAAAATTTTGCCCCCAGATTATCCTCAGAGTAAAGGCTGTCACTTTTGACCTTTTCTCTCTTTATTTTAAATTCTAAGCAGATTTTGTCTTAGAATTCAACTGTTGTCTTAACAGCTTTTCTTTTGCTGATGACAAATTCCAACAGCTGATTACTTTAAAAAAATTATAAGTTTAAAAATTCAGTTTGATAAAAAGTTTCTTTACAGAAAGTAGAAGCCAAATAAATTGCAAATAAAATGTTTACATTTTCAGAGATACAATTTGAGTTAATTATCTAGAAAAAGGGACTTTTCTTCATAAACCTTTGTCAAAGCTGGGAAGCTTAAGAAAAAAATGTTTTTACATCACACTTTAAAGTTACCTCCATTATACAGACTTCTAATAATGCCACCTTCCTGTTCTGTCAGGAGTGTCAGACCTGCCAAAGCATATTTGACATGCCATTCTACTACTTAGCCAGCACAGGACACTTAGTGTCTGAACTATATAAGTGTTCTGTAGTCACGGAAGATGAGGAATTCAAACATATATTTTATGGTGCCAAAATATTTTTATGTGCATCAACATGCATCTGTTTTCTCTATTAAACTGTTAACTCAACTGTTAGTCAATTAAATACTTTATAAACGAGCAGAACTTAATCATTGTGCATTTCCTTAACTTGTGAAATTTTACACACCATTGGGCTCTTAGTACCTAGCTTCACATGATGGTGAAATCTTATCTGGTTTCATAGATAAGATCAGTGTCAATATAAGTAGGAAATGCAAGTTCACATTAAATACTATCTTTAGTACAATATGGAAATAATTTTACATCTCAGTTACTCATAAACAATGTATTTTTTTATTCCATTACAAAGTTCTTATGCTTAGAGAACAGACTTGAACTAACAGAAGAGTTAAGTATGAGTTAGCATAATTAGCAGGACAATTATGTGACCTGTGGAGTACCTGTTGAGCTGCCTGATCAAAACAGCATAACATGCTATTTTTCCTGATTATGATTGAGCCTAACTTTTGCAGTCAGAGGAGATGGGATGTCCTACATCACACTGGGGAAAGAACATTGTGAGAAGATAGTCTGTGTGCTGTAATGAAAGAGATCTGGAGTGCTCCTCTGGTATCAGTGGAAAATGTCCAGAGACAATAAACCAGATTACTTAACATCAGAAATAATTTTTTTTTCTTTAATGATCTTAGCAAAATTTCAGCATTAAGATAATATTTTTAATGTGACCTTATTAGAATAATTTTATATTGTGATTTTTTTTCTTGATATTTGTTATTTTGTTTATCTAAATGCATAATCATTCTGGGGTTAAAAGTATAAGGACATAAACAGAGGCTTACTTAGATAATAATGGAACTGTCAAACAAGATGGATATGGATTCATCTATGGTCCTGCCAACCTGTAGGCCTGGGTAAACTTTCACCCATTCTGAAGAGCAAAATTGAAGTTGTTTTTTTTTTTTTCCTAAAGAAAAATACATTTACTGTTCTCATTTAGACTCAGTAGGGAGCTTATTTTAACTGATGACAAAGTCTTGGTGTTCTGCTTACACAGAAAGTAAGTATAAAAGGTTTAGTTCAGAACACATTGTATATTCTCCAATTCCAATTAAATTCAATGTGACAGTCTGAAAGTGTCAACAACGCAGCTTTAGAACTGCTGTAAGTTTGGGTTCTTTTCAAGCTCTCTAGTAGCAGATCCAATTACTGATCCAGTATCAATCATCTCGACTGTTTCCCACATGGCCAACATTTAATTATAGGTAAGGAGCGACAAGAGACTGATTTTACATAAAGAAATGTTCTGTATAAATAACTTTTGAAAGAAAACATGCAGTGAAATAAAAATAATTGTGGGAGTTCAGTCTCTCTGTTGTACAAAATGGCTATTATTCACAGGGTTCCAGGTCTCTGATGAAATCAGGTAGTAATTCTAGTAGCATATCAAATAATTTTCAACTGATAGCTATAATGTATTTGATTTTCTTTTAATAATGAAAAAAAGTACTTTTAGAAAAGATTCCACGGTTGGCCGATATATTTTACTTTTTTTTGTTCTTCTGTATTTCTTTCAAGAGGTTAAAGTTTACCTTTTCTACATTTGTTCAAGGTGTACTATTTTGGGCAAATGTTTTTTGGTCTGTTTTCTAACGCTGTCAAGATTGAATGCACACTGCAGTCTATTGCAGGAAGTTAATATGCTATAGATCTCTTTCAAAAAAAATTAACAGATCATCTAAATATTATCATACCTCTTGAACCACAAAATATTTTCCTAAATACCTTCTAGTGAAATAAAGACTTGCATTAAAAGAAAGCAAACAAAGACCTCCCCAACAAATCAAACAAACAAACAAACACAACAAAAAAAAACAAACAACCAAAAACCAACCCAAGAAAAACCCCTAATAATATGTCCTAGAAATGAAGCAGGAGGGCTCAAACTCAGGCATTATTACTGGTCTCTGAAATTACATGACTGTGCCAATATTTTCTTTAACAAGGATTATATTTATTATGTGAACTTAAAAAAAAAGAATTGTAAAACCTATAGGATTTAATTTTAGTTTTTACATTTTAGCAATTAATAATAACAAATTGCTAAATGACAGCTTCCTGAAGGTCCATTAGAATTGCTCAAAAATGTCTAGTTAAAGAGAGATTAAGAAATTTTAAAAATTACTAAATAAACTAATTTAAGTTCTTTAGACACTCAAAAGCTCTTAGACATTGAGTTTATTTAGTATTTTTTCAACTGAAATTCAGTTGACTAAAAAACTTTGTGGAACATAAAGTACTGACCTTAATTATAGATTGCTTGTAATCAATTCCACTGATTTATCTTTCCGAGAGGGTCGAACAAGATTCAAATTTTCCTTTAGCATTTTTTGCAATTCTTTCCACTTTGTTTATTCCTCTACTCAGTGAAAAACCCATACAGTGGGACTCCTCATGTATAAATTTCATTAATCCTGTCTTTTGCTCTTTTGCTTCTAGCTTTAAAACTGAAGAGTTACTACAAGGGTGATATGTGCTATATGTGCTATCAGGATGATATAATTTTAAGTCAGGAAAATTAGACTTTCATAGACTCCCCAGTTTCTCTCCCTGTTCCATTTAACAAGACATATTATGAGACAGAATCCTCTTTCCTGTGCAAAAGGCTGATTGACTAAAGGAAGTGATTTGGAAGGAAATAATAAGACAGAATAGTATGGAGAAGTTGTGTACATTAACAGAGTCCTTGGATTCCTCAAGTCCTACACCCATACTAATTTTTATTTTAGGGAAGTAATTATGAATTTTTTTCAGGCCAGATCCTTTCAAATTTTTTGGCCTTTATGTTTCATCCAGTTTGATTTTGCAACTAAGTATGTACATACCCTTTAGAAAATTAGAGATCACTTTCATTTTAGCATTTAAAAGAAATGTAAGATAGAGTTGGCAAAAAAGGTTGTGGCCTTTTACTATGAATGGGGCTATTTTACTGGCCTACTGAATACAAAAATGCTAGAGTAGTTATATTGGCATGATTACTTTTGTATTCAAAACAGTGAAATGTTAAAATTCATTTGCATATTTCTACTTTATAGGTGCAACAGACCTTTCTTTTAACATGTAAGTCCTTTTTAAATTGTGAGAAATTAAATGGACAGAGTAATTTGCTTTAAAATATTGTACCATATGGTAAATCAGGTATTACATTTAGGAATAATGAAATATAGAGATGAAGAATGGGGAAAAGCACACTAGCCACCTGCTTTGTAAAAAAGGATACCTGAGTTCCAGTTAGTACATATACACGAGTAACATTCTTTGAAAAAAGTCAGTAATAATGCTCCAATAGTTGTATTGGCTCTTTTTGCAACATTTTTGTGATTGATGTGACCATCAGAGGTCAAAAACTCAGTTTGTTACCAAAGTTTTTACACAGGTTTTCTTTAGCTCAGGAAGTTTATCAAGCACAATAGTTGTTGCCTTTTTCTTGTTAAGCTAGCAGCAGAGATCAACTTCTGCGTTTAGGCCGTGAGTTCAGACTACCCTCTTCCAGTGGAGCGACTCCTTTTTATATTATTATACATTTCAGAATTAGCTGCATCTTATTCTCACGTTTAAAACTTCTGATACCCATACCACAAAACTATTTTCAACATTGTTTGGAAGGTTTAGCTAGATTAGTTGAGTTAGAAAAATTTTGGTCTCTCTGCTTTTCATCTCTAGATATGTACAATTAATATACACAGGATATTATCATAAACTCTAATTATGAATATGTACAAAATACTTTCAAAAGATATTTCAAATTTCAATGCTATAACATTTAAGTGAAAATACTTTCCACTTAAATTTGCTAAGTCAAACTTCTTTACAGATACTCTGAAGTGATGCATTAAGGAGGGAATCTAGCTCTACCACAACATAGCCTAGAGCTTTCTGATTAAAGAACTTTTCTGAAAAATGAATTTACATGCAACCTCCCTCTAAACTGAAGCTTAGAGACAAGTCTCTTCTGCCTGAAATAGTACAATAAATTAGAATTACTGTTCAAAGGACAGAATTTGTCACTGATCTCAGGAGACTGACTCTTGTTCTGAATTTGTTGAGACAGAGGCATCTACTCCCTGGATTCATCCTCTCACTGCATGTGCTTGTGGTTTTCTATCTCTTGCTCTGGATGTCTGCATATTACTCTTGCAAATGCAGTAAATTTCACTGATAGAACTGTGTCTAGAACTTCTGGATAGACAAAAGTACTCTCTGCAGGCACCTACTACCACCAATTACTGTACTATCTGGACACCCAAACATTCTCATTCAAGTTGCTCAAGCAAAAAACCTATTTTTAAGACTTTTAAAACTCAAGTTGGCCAGAGAAAGAAGCTGTGCTTACCACTGTTAATATTTCCAGGCCAGTTATAAAATCCTTTTAGGCCGTAAAATAAAATTCTGTATTGGGAGCCTTTTTTCCCCAATGATGGTAGAAAAATCCTAGCCTGAATAGTCAACATCAGTATGGATAAAAGGATCAGGAGCTCTTTTTGTGAAATATTTCACTAAACATATTAGTAATATGCCATATAGTGGATATAAGCATGCACAAGGACCTACAAGTTTACATTACTTATATCAACACAGACGCAGTACTTCAAAATTAATGTAACAAAATGAAATGGTCAGAAATAGAAAATAAAGGTTCTGGGTTTTCTGCCATATTATGTAGATTCATTTTAACATGTTTCATTTTTCTCTCTTATTTTTCTTATTAAAATAAACCAGCTTGAAAAGGTTATGTAATTCAGCTTAGTAAAGTCTCATTTACACAAAAGCTGAAATACAAACTTATTCCATAAAATATTTAAGGAAATAGTAATGCATTCATATTACAGGTTAAGAGTCAATTTCATTTACTCTATGGATTTATTTTATAAGACAATATATTCATTATTATGTTTTATATAATGAAGATCTACTACACTTTGATAGTAACTTATATTAGAGTGCTGGATGCAGCTATTCTTAACTGTATGTTGAACTTCTTTCTGAAAAAAATTTCTCAGTGCATTCTCCTGATAGG
>VZRO01001922.1:763920-785289 GCA_013397915.1 Daphoenositta chrysoptera
GTTTTAGAAGTGTTCTCTTGTTTTTTTTTTTTTTTTTTTTTTTCTTATGGTCATTTACAATATACACATTAAACCTTTAGCAAAGTATAATTACACATTTATAGGTAAACTGAAATATATTTGAATTGAAAGCACATATTGTATTAGTCAAATTTATAACATCTACCTAAGACAATCTTTGTCCCAATATGTATGAATGTGGTTCTATTGCTGCATTTCTTTTAAGGATGACTATGCTTTCCTTCCTTTACTGTCATTTCTCTCTTTTTAGTTTAATTCATTAACAATTATTTGGTTTATTTGTGAACTGAAAATCCCTATAACCCCTTAGTTACTAAGTTACTTGTTAGCCTTCCTCTTAACGCTGTAATATTAAAAGCTGGTAAACATTCTTTTATATCAGGCTTCTTGATTGAATTTTTTTTTTTGTTTATTATTAAGAGAAAAATGGGATGAATATTTTAAGAGTGAGTGTTGTGTATGACTAAATGCTCCTACTGAAAAGTGAGTAATGAGAAAATCGAGCAGTGAATTTTGCTTTAAATCAACTTCATGACAGAGGTCAGGGTGCTGGCATGAAGAAGAAGTACTAAATCACTCCTTGCCTTTCTATTTGCTCACTTATTCGAGACAACATGTACTTATATCTGGACATTCATCTTGGGATTCATGTCAGAGTAGTTTTACAGGAAGAAGGAGGGAAGCTTAGGTGAGAAGCTAAGGACTGCAAGATTGCTTTTGCTGTTGGTATCTCACTGTCACATTTGAGTTTTACTTGAGTCTAGACATACTATTATCAGAATGATTGCTGATTCTGACTCACAGGGGAATGCTCTTGAATGGGTAGCTGTAAGAAGTGAAGAAGTGCCTTTTGCCTTATATTTGGCACAATATTCTGATCTGGGGTTTGAAACAACCAAACAGCTAAAGACAAAAGCTAAAATGAGAAAAAATAAATAAAGAAAAACATAAAAAAAAAAAAAAAAAAAAAAAAAAAAAAAAAAACAAAAAAAAAAAAAAAAAAAAAAAAAAAAAAAAGACCTATACAAAGAAGAACATCAAAAAGACATTGAGTTTATTTCTGAGGAGAGGGAGAATAATTTACAAATCAAAACAGGTGTAAATGATAGTAAAAATTTAAACATCAACAGAACATTAACATGAAATCAAATCATTAAATCTTAGAAAGCGTCACAGTTCATACTTCTTCTACCCTGTGACAATATAGTGAGATCATCAGTTAATAGGTCTTTGATGATCCTCTGCTTTGCAGAATGTAATTTCTTTTTTCTTTGATGATCCTCTGCTTTGCAGAATGTAATTTCTTTTTCCTGATGGAACAAAGAGTAAATTTTGGTGAGGGCTCTGAATGGATCAATATCTCCCTGGGACTGGAGGTTTCCCCATGGGGCCATAGTTTCAGTGCTGTGTGGTCCAGGCCTGTGCCGCTGTCCCATCCCTCCCAGGGGACAGGCCAAGGATGGGTTGGGATACTGGCCCTCAGGTCAGTCCAGGGTCCATCTCCAGACCTACAGGGTCCATGATCACACATAAACATTGCTGTGACACTGCAGCTGAGATGGGCATCCAAGGTGAGACCTCTGGCTTAGAAGCACTTCTCCAGGGAAGGAGCAGCCATTGGTCAGGCATCTCCTAAGTTTCTTCATAAAAGCCAACAAATTTGGACAAGATGGAAGAGGGCTCAGGGTCCTGACAAGTTTTTATCTTGGCTTATTTTCTGTGAAAGTCTTTTTAAAAATCTGACTTCCCTACAATATTTTTAAGAGCATATAAATATACAAAGATACTTTCAGAAAAGTAAAAAAAAAAAAAAATTAAAACTCTACTAACTTTACACACAAAAAGGAAAGAAGCAAAATTTAAAATAATTTCAAAATATTTTAAAAGCATCAGTTGTAAAAACATAATTCATGCTTCCATAGTGAATAATTAATTTACTTATCTTGGGAATAAAAGACTCTTGACAAGAATAAAATTTATTTGTAGGAGTCAAATGTCCACATTCAACTAAATGTAAGTGGACAAGCAAATTGATATGTACTTACACTAGCTGTCCATTTTAAAGGCATTTTTAAAATTTCCTTTTACTTATATGCAATTTTATTATGGTTGGACTTCTTTCTGCTCTTCCATTAGAAGACTTTGTCTAAAGAGTATGCTCTTTCAAAGTGTATTTTTACTATTCCTTGTTCTTTAAGAGTTTGCAGTGTCCAGCCTAACAAATACAGAGTTGCTAAGACTGTTGCCCATAAATACATCAGGAAGGCAAGCACCAGCAATCTCCTGCATCTGCCTTTCAGTCGTGTGAGCTGGGGCAAGAAATAGTCAGCCACAGAGAACTGTGGTGGGTTGACATCAGACTTTGGTCAGATGCCCACCCAACTGCTCTCTCACTCTCCCACCCCAGCAGGGTGAGGTGGGCAAGGAAGTTGGAAAAGCTCACGGTACAGACAGGCAGATCAGTTAGCGATCGTCACGGTGGGAAAAGCAGACTTGGCTTGGGACACCCAAATGCTTGGATCCCCATAGGCGGTGGGAGTGCTGTGTGTCTCCCACTCTGCAGGGTCCCCAGGCCGTCTGGGTGCCCCTCACATGTGGTGTGGTAGCAGAGGCAGCCCCAGCTCTCTGAGGGCACTGGGGTGCTGGTGTCAGAAACGGGGCAGCCCTGGCCTCTCTCACAGAGGCCACGCCTGCAGCCCCTTGGTGCCAACAGCTGGATACCTACATCCAATGCACTTGCAAATTAAGGCTTTGAAGCCTAATACTCACAAAAATGCATAATCTACTTTTTTTCCTTCATTGTTCCACCAGAATGTAAAGTTCAACTGCCAATAAAATGTCTCTCTATGTCTATAGCTGCCACTTCTATGACTTCCTCTATCGCAATAAAAAATTTTCCAGAAACAGATAGATGTTTCTCTCTGTTAAATGTACAAAGATATCCGTTCTCTAAAAATCTTTTGTATCACTTATCAGCTTGTCAAAACATGTATTTCAACATTTCGCTGTCTAGAAGCCATCTGTGACAATAGCAGGTAATTTTGTAATTACTCGTTTGGTGTTGTTAATACCTATATTTTACACTGTGTTGTAGCTGTGAGTTGTGATATGCTTTTTTCCTTTTCACATGAAAACAGAATTGATAATAATTTTTCAAACGCACACATACTTAAATTGCAAGCAAGCTCTCATCATAGCTGTCTTTTTCATTGAAACCAGTATAAAGCATTTTTTATCAGGGATTTAGATTCTTGCACTTCGTAGTTTCATACAGAAAGAAAAAAAATTTTTTCAGTAAGAGTTGATTTAAAAAAATTACATTTGCATTATTATGTATTAATATTAAAGCATAGTCTTGCTTTATAAATTTCCTAGGACCATACATTTTTACCCTAATAAAACTTTAATCTGTAACAGTCACAGGAAAATATTGATTTCCGCACAGTGATGCTGAAATACCTACTTCATCCTAGATACCACTTTGTTTACTGAAAAATTGCTCTTTCATAGAGCCATGCAACCTAATTTTCAACCAACTTCATTACTCATAATACAAAATTATTGTTTTATGAAAATTGCAGCACTATTACCCTTAGCTCCCCTTAAATTTAGGTTAGATTTTAGACAAAGTAGAATATTACTAATTAGTTTTCCACAATTTGTAGCTGAGATACTGACTGATGGTCTCATTCAATATGTAGCAAAACATGCACTTGCCACTGGGGACAATTAAATGTACCTTTAAAGACATTTCCTTGTTTAAATATAATTCTTGACTCTATCAGGAATATTCTAGATTATGTTAAAACAAGTCAAAGCAAGGAGAAACAGAAAATTATAAGATTCAGCATTGTTATTTAGAGAGAATGCAGTATGTGCTAAATTATCCTATAATTCATTAACCTTGGTAAATCTACGTGAGTACTTTAAGTTCAACATCTGCTCACATAACTTTGAAGTCTGAAGCTAACTACAGAAAATAGAGATATGCTGATTTAGCAGTTGAATCTCTAAGTTAAGATGACATTCAGAATATAATTTGTAAGTATCAGAAGCAAATCCCTTAAAAATGCCCAAATATTGAAAAATGTATTTCAATCAATACATCCTTCAGTATGCATTACATGAATGAAATTATAATATCCATAGTTTTGCATCTAAAAAATTATACTTATTTACAGTAATTATGCAGTTTGTATTTCTCATAAATTATACCAGTGTACAGACAGTTTCAGTGCTTCCCTAGCAGCACCTCAAAAATACATTAATATCTTTTATAATTAATAACAGAGAAAATAAGAAAGAATAAATTTTCCAGATGGTTAGTTATTATCACAGTGAGAAGATGAAACTTTTGATATCTCTAACAGATATTTAGATACATTTATTCACTGTATTTGCTCTCAGAGAATAATTCTTCTTGAGGCAAATACAGAATTACATCAAGATTATCTTCCTCCCTACTCTGTTTACTCTCTATATACAGTTTAAAATCCATATTGTATATTTCTGCCTGTCAGATAAAAAAACCATACTTTTTTCCCCTCTGTTTATTTCTAGAATATAAAGTGATATAATGAGTGCTTTCATTTAAAATGAAAGACGTCCTCAATCTGTTGAAATATCACTTCCTATTCTGTTCTGATTATGCACATCCTAATGATGCCACATCTCTATCGGCAACTTTAAATTTACCTGAATTTAAGAAATCAAGGCAAAAAAGTCGTATCTTTGAGTGTGTGAATGTAGAAAAGAACACAATTTCCTGTATCTCCTCTATGTTTGGCTAAAGTCTGCCCCTACTGAAAGCTGCATAAGCTTTTCCACTGATTTCATTTCTTCACAACCCTACAGTCTTTAGTATAGGCATGCAGTGCTCCTGGAATAAAGAAATTAAAACTGTTGAGATATTTCCAAGTAAATGAAGGAAGATTTTGGACAGAATCCAAAAGCTGCCTTTTTTTTCTGTGTCTGGTAAAACCAATTCTGAGTGACTAAAGTATCTGAAGTGCAGAAAAGGACATCGGTTGTGTCACTGAGAATTCTTTCAAGTCCTGGTATTCAATGGGTGGAGAAATATCAGATGAAATACTGGATCATATGCAGAAACACGCCAGTAAACTTACTTTTTCCTTGAAGGTACTGTGATTTTTATTATGTCAAGCCTTCAAAAGGAAACAACAATATCTGTGAGTGACACCTTTTATCATTATAATGTAATATTGTTCTCATTAAGCAACATCAATACTTCCATATATTCGTGGGCCACATAGGTGTCATTAATGGCAATGGATTTAAGATTAGGAAGTACATACTCACAGACACCTGAATGACTGGAGCTGAATAAATTATGAATATGAGTCATAGATCCTTGTTTTGAGTAGGTCCCAGAAATATGAATTGAAATTTGATGCATTATAATTATTTTTTATTTTGTATATCTCTGAAAGCATGACTGCTGTCCTCAAAATGTCAAGTGACAATGCTGCAAAGTCTCCTATTTTACACCTTCTGGTGTTTTCCTATTTTCATTTTACAAATGTATGTAGAAACTACCCACTACCTGATGTGACATATGGGTTTGCTTCTTCACTCTCCTTAATAATTGAATGCCTAATTAATCATTAATTATTGACTCACTAATTAATCATTAATTAGTATCACAATGTTTGAAACATCTGTGGAAAATGATGTATCTTCTTAAAGCTGTGACTATTACACCTGGCTATGTCAGCACATGTTATATTGAATTAATGGATTGGTTTGTTTCATTAAATTGAATTGGTTTTATAAGTTCTCACCATTTTTCCTCCATGCTCTTTTTTTCTTAAGCTTTGATCCATAACACCTCTACAAATTCTTTTTCTTTCAAGAAATTCTGAAATGTTTGCTTTCAAGTTATTTTATCCCTTTTCTCTAAGCAACATTTCCCTTAAATAGATTTAGACTTTTTTCCATGGATTTCCCTTTCTCTTTTGTTAGCCTAACAAGTCTCATAACATTACTGCCAGCAGAATAGAAAATCAGAAGAATTTTTAGCATAAATATCTCTAGGCATGTTGTTTTGCTTCTAAGTTAAGAGCATATGCTCTCTTTTTAATCGCTGCAGACAAATAGATGCTACTTGAGCACAACTCAGCATCAAAGCTCTGGAACAGAGTCTGTTCTGATCACCCAGAGTAGGGTACTGCTGAAGAACATAACAGTTGCCTCCGTATTGTGCAGCAGGCCTCTTTTTTTTCCAACTGTGTGCGGAGAAGAAGTTTTGCTTTTGGATGCCAGCGTACACAGAGCTGGGGTGCATATCTGGAGGTGCAGCATGGGCATAAAGCCCATATTCCATATATCAGAAATAACTTAAACAGCTAAGATAGATTCCTAAACCAGATGGCAGAAATATAATTTTACCTAGTATGTCCTTCCAGGCACTCAGGGACACATAAGTGTTTTATCTGTTTCTGCTGTAATTCTGAGAGAGCTTAAAGACCAATCACACCCACATTCAGTCTTACAAGAGACATACAAACCTGTACTAAATAATAAGAGGTTGTATATATGCACCTGAATGAACTTTTATCACACTCAGAATTTTCATATGGGCAAATGGATCACATCTTTTATGCAGATACAAGAATTTATTCATAGTCTAAGCAATGTATCAACAGTGTAATAAGAATACAACAAGCCAATATCATTAATCTAATTACATTACACTTTTCAATGAAATTATTAAATCATTCCCACTAACAAGGCAGTCAAAATTATTGTGCACACAGACATTCTAGTATCTTCCCCTGTTCTCCATTGCAATACTCACTTTTCTAAGCACCTGCAGTCAGAGGTCAAAGGCTATTTTTCCTACCACGCGATGCTGCCGTGAGTTGCCAGTATCCAGAGTCCTTTGTCGAGGGCAGTATGGTGTCAGTAGTGGGGATAGTTCACTTTCTTTTCTTTTCAGTTTTGCATGTACTATTCCTTTTCACGTTTCCAGGCAGTCTGTTGCTAATACTACTTTTTTTTTCCCCCTGATGCAGAATTTTACCTTCAATGATCATTAAGTTTTATTAAACCCCTACCATATGTGGCAACATTTCTCGGTACAGCTGCACAAAGGTAAGCTGAAGCTACAAGCAAGTTAGAAGACAGTCATCAGATTTTTGGGCAATGTGGTGTTGCAGCTAAAACTAAGCTGAAACAAACTGAAGACTGGACAGGTCCATAAAGTCCTGAAAAGCCATTAGCCCTTTTATTCCTAAGTTAGTAAAAGAACCGTGATGGGCTAAGAACTGTGAAGAATCTACATCTGCTGTTTTGCAGTGCTATATCTGTAATTGTTCTTATGGCTCCTCTGAATTCTTAAGAGAATTTAAGAGCTCATCACTTCCACATGGCTTTTCTAACAAATTACCATTTTTTGTTTCATTATTTTCATTCTCCATTTGATGTTTTCTACCAAGAGTGAACCTTTATCTGAGGTAGCCTCTTGTTTCGCTTCTGCCCACAAATCCTTAATCTGCTTAGTGTGCTGAATTCTCTTTGAATACCTAAGATTCTATAAGCATAATGGACCTTTTCTAACCTAAGCTTTAACAAGCTAGTATTCTGAGGCTGAGCTACTCATCCAAAGAATGTCTTAAAAGCCAGAGATAAGTAAACACCATTCCACTTATGTCTAAGGGCACATCCATCCAGCAGAGGGTTGCAGTTATGTAACTTTGTCTTTATAAAAGAAAACTTATATGTGTTAGTTTCTGTTGGTTTTGTTTTGTGCAGTGTGTCTAAAATAATGCGAGGAATTTCTTTTTTGCATTTCAGCAGAACAGTATTTTTATAGAATGAAAGTAAGGATACATCTTGCCTGTGTTGGAATTGCCTTAGGGCACATGGAAATGCTTGAACAGGAAAAAAGCAAACTAGGAGCAAACACATATATACACACAAAATTAAACTCTAATGCTTAGTGTTGCCGGGTTGTTGTATTAAATTCTCCATAGTCTAATTCAGTTGAGAGTTACAATATTTGTACAAAATACATACCTCTTGAAAAGAGCTGTTGAAGTTTTCATTTCCTTTGAGATCTTCCATCTCAAGAAAGTCACTAAACCCCCAAACCCATACCCTGAATTTCTCTTAGTAAGTCTCAGAATCTGAAAGCTTCTTTTTTGTTTTTAAAATGTGAAGTTCTAAAAGTGAAATCCATATTTTTTCAAAAGACTCCTAAATGTGTTTTTTTCTTCATAAGTACTTGGACAAAATGTTGAAGTATTCAACCTTACATCTTCATTTGCAATTGAGCTTTCCTGTTGTTGCTGAATTTCAGTAATTCTGTAAATACAGACCAAGAGGCAGGTTTATAAATGAGACACTGTTTATTCTACACAGGGTGCAAGGTGGAAGTTTTCCACAAATCAAGCACACCAAGGAGAAAGCAGAATAATGCATATACTGAGATTCACATAAACCCACCTACCCAGTATATGGCTATTACCTATCTAATGCATAATTATTTAGCTTTGTGTTACCTTATGTAATACCTGTTACTGTGCCTGCACAGGCCTCTTTGGGGGTTTCTGGTGGTCGCTTGGGAAGGTACCCCCCACTCTGTTTCAAACAAAGTTCAGCTCAGGACGCACAGAACACAAGATTGTTGGCCAAATAAGATGTGACTTACAGCTCCAGAACCACATTTTCTTAAACAATTGCCAAGCAGGACATAAAATGCAAAAGCTTTCTATAAGCGACACCTGCTTAACACACCTGATAACATATATCTGCATTTAAAAGAGGGGTTGAAGATGATACCCTCAGCTACTATCTAAAACAGAGATCAAAGAGAGGCCAAATTCTGCTTAAAGACATCACTATCTGTAGTAGTTTCACTGGTTTATGCTTTTAAAAGGTAAAGTTCTTCATTACTTATATCCTTTCTTATATGTCATGGTTTTGTGATAGGAGACAACTTAAATTTTTAATAGTTTTATAGTCCTTTGTGTGATTCAGCTTGTTTCATCCAAATAAATTTTCAGTTGTGAACTTTTATTAATTTACCGTAATACAGAAAAGGCTTTTCAACAGCTGCCAGTGCTCATCGATATGTATACAATAAGCTTTAATATAAGTACATTCTAACAAGGCTGATTGTGAGTGTGAAAATGTCATCTGTAATGTTTTATCACCTTTAAAATTATACATATTTTTTTAAAAGGGTGAGGTAATTACTCTTACAGAGTTTTCTAATGAAAGAAGAAATAACCCAAAACCAGGAAAAAAATAAATAAAATAAAATGCAATACAATGTTTGAGATTTAAATGAAATAAAAAGGAAGACTGTAAGATTTACAGGAAAGCAGACAAAAATACTTTGTGTAGGAACTGTGGTTGTGCTTTGGTTTTTTGTTTTTTTTTTTGTTTGGAGTTTATTTGCTTTCTTGCTTTTCTCTGCCTGATACAATTTCTTTTTTTCCTTTTTTTTTTTAATGGCACATACTGTCACTGTAATATAAAGCCTCTGTTAGTTTTGACAGCAATAATTCAGTGATACTTCACATTTTCCTTTGGGGCCTGATTCATTGAATAGTTACCTGAGTCATTCTGACACCTGCAGTAAAAGTCACATTACTAACAGCAATATATAGCTTAATAAGATCCTTTTTTCACTTAGAAAATTACCATACTTTGTAACAAAAATTTCACCGTAGGGAATTTTATTAGCACGGGTGGATACAAATAGCAGCAACAACATCCTGAGAGCACTTGAGTAATGAAAAAGACCACAAGACATCATTTATGTAAATTGAAATTGTATCATATTGTGCCATGAGCTCTGTTCCTACTGAATATGTGCATTGTAACTTTGGGGTAGCCAGAGACACACTTAAAATGCAATGGAACTTCCATTATGACTCAAAGATTTTGGTTTCCAATTGTACTATAGAATTGAATCTTAAATAGACTTCAAATACTTTTTTCCTTTAATCTCCCTTTGGGTTATTGGAAAAAAAAACCTTCCTGTTTTTGTCTCACTGTAATTTTCTTTCTTTTTTTTCCTTTCTTTTGTTCTTTTTCTTTCTTAGCAAAACTACAAAATCTCTTTTTCTTTTTTCATATATGGGATGAGTTCTTTTTAGAAAGTACAAAGAACAGAATTTCTTGTTGGACTTTGTATAAATTGGCAATAAAGATAGATAAATCACTTTTGTGATTTGTTTTTTTTTTTTCTTGTGAGCAAAAACATGCATCTAAGTATATGGTATTGCTTTGAGTTGTCCCTTGAACAGGCAGCCAGAGCATGGAGCCAATAATTCCTGAAGAGGAGTTGGCATTCTGAATTGTAAACTGGTGCTGGACCAAGTCAGCAGATTTCAACTCAGCTTTTGTCCTATAGGAAGGAATGATTTTATCTTATAGAAATATCTAAGCTTCTTTTAAAGTAACACAACCACATATTTCTCTTGTTTTGGAGTATATGCTAAAGTCAGTTTCTACAGACTACGTTTTTGTTAAAATGATTGAAGCTGGGACTTATCTACCAGACTGGGGTGTTGTGGTTTAAACCAGAACTGGTTTAATAGATGTACACAGCATCCCACTCTCGGGTAGTAGGATGGGGGAGAAAATCAGAAGGGTAAAAGTGAGAAAACTTGTGGGTTGAAAGACTTTTTGATAGGCAAAGCAAAAGCTGTATATGCAAGCAAAGCAAACTAATTCACTCACTTCTTCCCATCAGCAGACAGTTATTTAGTCTTTTCCAGGAAATCAAGGCTTCTTCACAAGTAATAGCTACTTGGGAATATAAAAGCCAGAGAGAAAAGGGAAGAAAACACGAAAAACACAGGAAGAAGAAAGCTCATAGCTTGAGATGAACTCAGGGAGATCACTTACCAATCACCATCATGGACAAAACAGACTCAGCCTGGGAATTAAGCAAGATATGGATAGTGAGAAACAAATGCACAAGCATTAAACACCTTTCCTCCCACTATTCCCTGGCTCAGCTTCACACTTTCACCCCCAATCCTCTACCTCCTCCCCACCAGAGCAGTTCAGGGAAAGATGGGAAATGGGAGTCGTGGTCAGTTCATAACATCTCCTTTCTGCTGCTCCTTCCTCCTTACACTTTTATCCAGAGTTGGCTGGACTATCCACAGGCAGCAGGGAAATTCCCTTGTACCATGGAACTCCTCTTCAGGCTTTGGTCTTACTTCTGCTCTTTCTCACTCTTTTTGTTCCAACCTCATCTCTCTCCATGGCATTTTTATCCATTCTTAAATATGTTTTAACCGAGGCACCACCATCTCAGCTGAGGGCCTCAGCCATGCCCTCTGAGGGGTCCACTGGAGCCAGATGGAACCTGGTGTATCCAGCACGGGCAGCCCCGATCTCTCCTCACTGAGACCACCCCTGCAGCCACCTCCTACCACAGCTTTGGCATCTAGATCCAATACACTTGAATTCAGTAAGTCTTTCCCGATTTCATAAAGGGCAAGACCACTTTCTTCTTCACTATTTGTTCTTGCAGTACCATTTGGTCCTCAATACTTTTTTGTTCAGTCAAATCATGAGTGCAAACTGGAGATTTATCTGCTAAACACTATCCTCTCCACCCCCACACAGCAGGAGAGAAGAGAGGAGGACAGAGAGCAGGACTACTGTATATAATGGCAGCATAGTTGTCTTACCTGAAATGAAAATAATGCATTATTATATTTTAATATGGCATCGAACAAAGGCAAATAAGAAGTATTATTTATTTGTGACTAAGTAGATCCTCCTTATTCATAATTCACCTTGTTTATTCTTTCCTACTTACTTTGTAGGATGATCACCTTATAAGAACTCTCAATTCACACATCATGTATCATCTAGTTTGTGCCTTCGTTTCTCACCCCTTACCAGATAATAAAAACTTACATGCATTTATCAAACACACAACTTCTAAATGCTATGGAAGCATTTCAGATCCAATAAAAGAACTTCAAGCAATTTATATTTTCTATTGGAAAGAATAGTAATGAGATATGCTCTCTGTGTCAGTGATTAATAAGTAGCAGACAAAGACCCTCCATTACAATTTTAAACACAGGAAGTTCTAATTAAATAATTGAGGACAGACACTCAGAGGCTGATGAATAGGAGTTATTTCTTAGATAAATCACCATTTTTAAGAAAAAAAAGATAAGGTTATATGATTTTTCATCATAAACTTATAAAAATAAAGCTTTTTATTTTCACTAAGCTGACTACTATAAAAACTCAAACTAGAATCTAATTAAGTCATCTGCTTTCTATATGGTAGATCTAGTCCCTATGTCCATAAACATGCTTGTAGATTTTGTTTCTTTATTTTTTTCTTTCACATGCAAACTCTTCAAAAGCCAAGCCAAACAAAAATCCTCCCACTGGTCTCCACAGTATTTGGTGTCATGCAGGCAGAGAGCATAAAGACCTGAAGACAATCTGTAACTAACATATAAAACAACAGGTTACAACTAAGTGGATTAAAAAAAAGAACACAAGCAAACCTCAAAACATTTATTAATCTATACACAGTGCTCATAGGACAGCAATTTTCTGATTGTTAGCAACTGTTTTGAAGAGATTAGCCCAACAGAGTCTCTGGAGGAACACAAAGGAAAATAGTAGGTTGCACACCAGCTGATAGTCTTTACTGGCAAGAATGCTGCTCAAGAGGCTGAAAAGCTGCTCATGTTGACATCCTTGGTCAGCATTTCTTAAAAAGAAAACAAGTTGTCCTTATATGTAATGCTCTTTCAAGATATGTGGCAGTTCAAAAGCCTAAATGTCTTCTGTATTAATGTTAAGGTTTCATAACACTAAGCTTTTCACAAGTAATTCATAATAACAGGAAAAGTAACATAGTTTCTAGTAAGCTTGTAATACAAATTAGGTGCATTTTGTTGCAGCGTGATATAAAATTTGTTCATAAAAGTTGAACCTGGTCATACAGCTCACTCTTGACAAAGCCATAGATTACCCCCTGAAGTTCAACTCATATTAAACTTCTGAAATATCTCTCTGTGATGAGTTGGCTCTGTCTGGATGCCAGGAGTCTACCAAAGCTGCTCTGTCACTCTCTCCTTTCAGCTGAACAGGGAGAGAAAATATACCACACAACTCTGGGGTTGAGATAAGGGCAGGAAGATCCCTCAGCAGTTACTGTCACAGGGAAACAGATATAAATTGAGGAAATTAGTTTAATTTATTGCCAATCAAACAAGGGTAGGATAAGGAGAAGTAAAACCACATCTTAAAAACACCTTGCTCCACCCCTGCCTTCATCCTGGACTTAACTTTATTCCATAATTCTCTGTCTCCTCCCTTACAGTGGTGCAGAGGGACAGGGAATGGGGGTTGCAGATGGTTCATTATATGTTTCTGCTGCTCCTTCCTCCGCAGTAGGAGGACTTCTCACAATCTTCCCCTGCTCCAGGGTGAGTTCCTCCCAAGGGAAACAGTCCTCTATGAACTTCTCCCAGGTGAGTCCTTCCCCTGAGCTGCAGTTCTTCACTAACTGCTCCAGTGTGGATCCCTTCCCAGGGCACAGTTCTTCATGAACAGATTGCTTCAGTGTGGGGCTCCCACAAAGTCACAAGTTCTGCCTGAAAACCTACTCCACCATGGGCTCATCTCTCCACAGATTCACAGGTCTTGCCAGGAGCCTGCTCCAGCACTGGCTTCCCTTGGAGTCACAGCCTCCTTTGGGCACCTGCTCTGGTGTGGGGTGCTCCATGGTCTGTAGATGGATGTCTGCTCCACCATGGATCTCCATGGGCTGCAGGGGCACAACTGCCTCTCCATGGTTTTCACCATGGGCTGCAGGGGAATCTCAGCTGCAGCACTGGGGGCTCCTCTTCCCCCTCCTTTTTCACTGACCTTGGTGTCTTCATGGATGTTTTTNGCAGCACTGGGGGCGCCTCTTCCCCCTCCTTCTTCACTGACCTTGGTGTCTTCATGGATGTTTTTCTTACATAGCTACACTCCTTTCTCTGTCTGTAATTGCTTTGCACAGGAAATTTCCCGCCATCCCTTCTTAAATGTGCTATTCTAGAGGTGCTATCACTTGTCCGTGTTTTTCTCAGCCTTGGCCAAGAAGGTCCATCTTGGAGCCGTCTGGCATTGGCTCTGTTGGACATGGTAGATGGTTCTATCAGCTGCTCACAGAAGCACCCCCGTGACTCCCGCAGTTCCAAAACTTTGCCACACAAACCCAATACACTTTCACATCACACATCAGCAGGAAATACAAAATACAACAATTCCAGAGTATTTTAGAAACAGCCTTTTTGCATATGAGAAGAGCTGAATCATGTCATCTACTAGATGAAATGAGTATTGCTGCATCTCTTCTTCAATAAAATCAGTTTGGCTTTCAGAAAGACAAATTGATTGAGAGTGAAAATTTAATCTCAAAAGATCCAGTGAGTTGATACAAACTTTCAGGAATGATCACAGAATTTTTATGCAATTAAAAAGCTGGGAATCAACTTTACAAATCCCTTAAGCATGCCTCAGGAAGGAGCTGTCTGTTGAGGGAATTATCTGCAAAAGTTGCAAAACATCTTTTTTTCTGTGATGACATGATTCTCTACATTAGTGCCCAGAGTGTAAGTAGGGATTAAAATTTAATATTTTTCAACTGCAGGGCATCTATCATTACTTATTTTCCCTAGAAATACAATTTTTTGGAATAGCAAAACATAGGATTCCATTTCTATCTAATAGGGGAATATGTGTTTTCACTAATAGGAGGGAGAATGATAGACACGATGGTCAAATATAGTATGAAGGATATTGCATGAGGGAAACCTTAAAAAAAAAAGTTTTTCATTTTATCATCTGTCCTGTTACATGAGAAATAGAAAAAGAAAAATACCACCTACCCCTGACTTCCAGGCACAACCTTCTGTTCAAATACAGCTTTTTGCATTTTAATACTAGCCTTTGGTATCAGAAAAGAAAGAAAACTGGCACAGTTAGCATGTGAACTATTAACGCGTTCCTTAAAAAAAAGATAACCCTTGTCCGAAAAACTCTAAGCATTGTGAGGACCAGGGAATATCTGGCAGAGAAATTCCATCTTAAAAGCCTGATTAACAAATAAAATGTCAGAGAAGGGTAACAACTATGCTGTCAGCAGACTAGAATAAAGAATAATGAAAGAAACAAAGTGAAAGATCTTCCTTCCAAAGCAGCCGTGTTTTCAGAGGAAGTGACAGAGCTGTTCAACCCATGTACAGAACTTAGCGAATCACATATATTCCAAATCACATTTCCAACAGCAGCACCTTGCACTTGGCCTTGTTGAACCCCATAATTTTCCCAGGGGGCCCATGTGTTCCCATGGGTTTCTAGCACAAGGAAGACAATGGATTTGAAGGCAAGACTCAGGTATGTCTTCACATAGCCATCCTCAGTTTTTATGCTGGTACTGCTTTTGTCCAGTTATGGACCATTTTGTAGCTCTTGTCACTAGTAACTCTTCTACGTGAAAAAATAAGACAAATGCTGAACTCTGATCATGATTATTTTGCTATGCTATAAAACAGGATCTTCATGTTAGAGACCTTAGCCAAAAAAAGAAAACTCTTTTTAAAGTGCAGCTGTAATAACTATGACAATTCTTTCCTCTATGATATGACTGTCAGCCGTCACAGAATTTTGCTCATTTATTTCAAGGTACACAATAGTTGCATTTAATGTGTGAGAATATATTGTGCCATTGGAGACAACACCTTAAGTCCTCAGTATGTATAAAATTGACAAGATTATCTAAATAATTTTCAATAAATAAATATCTGATAGAATATAAGGCAGATATAAAAAATTTAAGGGAAAGTGAAACTCGCCTCTTAATTTCCAGAGTGCCTTTGTGGATTGAGGAAAGAATGAATACTGAGCCAACCTGGAACAGTTCTTGCAAATTTTCAAAACCTTTGTGCCTAAGACCAGATGCTCCTTAAATGCAACACAGTTAACCAGTGAATTTTTCACATGTAGCAGTACATAAAGTATAGTATTGCCAGTATGCATAATTTGCTTTGTTTCTTGGGTTTTGTCTTTTGCTCATGATCTAGGCTGGGTTCCAGACTCCTGAATTAAAATGCTACACAGTTGAAGTGACACAGAGATCAGACTACACAAAGCCTTGATATAGCCATTGGAAAGCCAGTCTTAAGATACTCATCTTACATTGAAGGAGATACATACGCTGAGGCTGCTGGGGACTTACACAAGATATATAATGAGAGGGAGAGGGAACCACAAGGCCCTGAACAACATGATATAAGTCTGAATTTAACCCTTGTTTGAGCAAGCTGATGAACTAGATGATTTCAAGAAATAGTTTCCAATGTTAGCTGGAAGTTAAAACTTCCTAATTGAACAAAAAAAATTTACATTAAAAAAAGTCAGTACATTGAGAACCTCTGTTGAGAACATCAAGTTACTGAACAGCCCTGTGCAGTACAATCAATATTGTGGAGCAGCTGTTCTCAGAAATAGCTGGTGGGACAATGAAATCTTGTTTTTACAAACTATATACATGCATTGAAAACTTGCATTTACCAAAACCTATTTCAATATTTAAAGTTATTGCTATGCTCTTACCACAAAATTCAATGAGGCACCATATAACACTATGACCACCATGTAATAGTATGAACAAACATACACAATAGATCTTTTTCTACAAGTGCCTTTGTTAACAGAGATAAGAATACAGGATCAATAAAATATAGTTTCTCCTTCAAACTTCACTTGATGATAATTTCTGTAAGAAACACTTTTTCATCTGCTGTGTACCTTCAAATTTTTCACATAGTGTCTGACACTTAGGATGATGAGAAAGACTTCCTGAGCCATACTTCAGAATACTTCCAAAAAATCAGAGATATTTAGGTTTGAATATGCTTTCTGAACTACTGCAGAGAACAAATTATTCTCTCTTTAATTGCAATGCTTTTTAATAACTGAACATTCATGAGGAAAAAACTAAATAATTATGCAATAAGACTTGCTTAGCATTATATGTGCAATATTTTTAATCTTTTCAATAGGGATTATACATTTTAAGATACTTTGAGAATAATTCTAGATAATGAACCAATTACAAATAATATTTAATCTCAGGGATATTTATTTTCCTAAAACCCCCTACATTTAAAGAAGTTCCTTTGCAATAAAAGATGCAACAAAACATTTTAATGTGGAAGACTATAAGGAAAGAGCTATTTATTTGAAATTGAGTTTGTTTATGTGATTTAATAATTAATAGAAAAAGAGGATATGAACTTTAGTGTTCAAAACCCTCAGGGGTATAATATTAATGCAAATTAGAATTATGATGCACAAAAGTTCTTGCAATATTATTGAAATTAAATTCAGGATAAACCCTTTGTATAAGGACAGATTTCCCAATAAGTCTGCATATGTCACTAAATAAAATAATAAAAAAACCCCTATTCAAATCTAATAAAAAATAGATGGGTATTTGTGTTAAACTTAATGCTTAGTGTGATTTCAATTTACTTTTCTTCAGGTCATTGCATTTTCCTATCTCCATGTGTTAGATGTGTTTTGCTTTTTATTTTCCACTTTTCCAATGCTATTTTTATGTCTTTACAATTCCAGTTTGAATGACTGTTCAGAAATTTGTAGCAGCAACAGATTTAGGTAGTAAGAATCAGTTTTAATTAAATTCAAATTTTAATAAACATAAAGAAAGTCAAATGGCCAAATCTAGGCAGAAACTATTACTTACATTCCAGGTGTCTTGGGGTCACCAGTGTCCAATTTTGATTTAAAAACAAACAAAAAAAAGCAAACAAAGCCCACCTACCTGAAGTTAATTGAAGTTTAAGTGTGTCATAAAATGAAAAAACAACAACAGAACCAAACAATAACTCCCAAAACGGATACCCAGAGCTCATCCTCCTTATACTGTTATGTTCTTAATATCAGATTACTTCTGTTCTCTTCCCTATCTTTTGCATTTCATTGTTCCCAGTTACATGCATACATGATTCTCATTTTCTCAAGAAAAAATGTGGGCATTTATAATTATTAAAAAATATATGTCTAATAAATATTAAAAATTTTAATCATAATCTGATCAGGTTTTGTTTAAAAATAACTAAATTTGGAAAAGACCAAAATAAATCTTAGAAGTACTTTATTAAATGTAGAGCAGTTTTCTTTAGGGCCTTTGTGGGAGTGGCAAAAATTAAGTTTAGATGGATACACAAAGCTGTATGTCTGTAAAGCACAGAATGTATGGAACACTTCTATTTAAAAAGAATCTAAAACATGATTAAGAAAAAAAATTATATTCACTCTTGCATCTGTAACGGGTTAGATTCAGTGACCAAGCTGAAACACTAATTGTAGTAGTGATTCAGTTCACTTAATTGTTTTTTTTTTTGTGAGATATGAATTACGAGAAACATACAATGCAAGCTCAAAAACTTCTAAAAGTATAAAGATAGTTTATTGTTACTAGGTAGGATTAAAAAAAAAGGAACACTACACTAAGAAAGTAAAAAGAAAAAGAAAACCACATTCCTTTCTTTGCCAGCCCCCACCCCTACCCCAGCCCTTATCACTTCAGGTCATACACAGACCTCCTCAAGCTTTCTCGGGAGAGAGCAAGGAGATTAACAAAGATGGAATTTCTGGTCAATATTAGAGTTCTTAAAAAGTCTTTCCAAACTCCAGGAAAAGAAAGAGGTCTCCTTTCTGCTTCCGTGTGGTTTCTGAACTGCCACCGCAATATCCCGTCTGGTCAGAGACAGCCCATCGCACTGAGCATCCAAACATGGGATATTCTCAATTCCCCCGCCATGTCCTTTAAATGGATAACAGAACAGTTTATGGTATTACAGTTCTTTACCACGTTTTTTGCAAAAAGGTTGGTTTAAGCTTTGTGCCCCTCACGGCACCACCCTCTTCTTTTCTGCAGCCATCTTCTGTTCACCCTGCCTGACTCACTTTTCACTTCTTCCTCCAACTTTAACTCCGTGGTGAACAGCTTCTGTTGAAGGAAAAGCTCTTCTCCTTCGATGCTGCCAGTTGCTTAATAGTTTCTTCAGTCTGGAAAAAGCTAAAAATCGGTTTTTCCCAGGCCCAGAGAGGAGCCCGTGGAGTGGGGGAGGGGAAGCCCCTCCTGGATTCTTGGGACCCGCTCCAGCGATCTCAGCCTTGCAGCCCCCCAATTGCTCTTTGGCTGCTTGCAGCTTTTGGGGGGCGCCCCGATGCATGCCAGGGACCCCTTGCCCTGGGATTTTGGGGGAGGGGAACTTGGCCCGGCTCCCCACGGCCGGGCCTGGAGCTGTCCCCCTCTCCCCCCTTCTCCCAGTCGCAGCTGGATCAAAGAGGCCATTCCCTCACCTCCTGCAGGTTTAAATATGCAAAATCAGAGAAGCGCCATTGGGTTAAAAAGCTTTCAATTAATTTCAGCTCCAACCCACGACAGCATCCACAGAATGAAAAATTAGTTAAAAGATCATAATTTGGCTATCTCTGTACCGAAGTAATGCAAAGGATAAAGTATCTTAAATCAACAAGCAAAAAGAACCAAGGAATTCAGAAACAGACAGAACAACTGAACATAGTGTCTGAGGTATGACCTCACCGTTGCTGGCTTACAACTTATTTTCATAAACTGAGTAATTGTGTTATTCAGAAGTGAAAGTGTACTTTTTGGTTTTCTGTTGCTTCTAATTCTTTTTATTTGCCAGATGCATCATGTATTTTATGACCTTCCCCAGAAAGACTAAAGAAGACCATAGTAGAACAGTTTAGATTACTTTGTTTTTGAAAATGTTTTACTGCTTATTGAAAACAATGGTATTTCCTAAGGAAATGAAAATTGGGGTTTCAAATGCATAATCTAATTTCAATAGACAGCATTCTTTAAAGAGATGACATCCTTTACACTGTTTCCAGTTTATGTTCATGTAGGTTTCTGCTAAGATTGATTAAACAGCCAGAGCTTAATGGTCCTTTTTATTCACCTCAGTTCCTATGTATGTTATTGATTCATTCCAGGATATCCTTTTTTTCCTAGCTAAGGGCTTCGAAGGTATCAACAGCTATGTTTGTTAATACTCCCCTCAGCTCCTAGACAGGTTTTTGTTATTACTTTGCTGCTCCATTTCATTTTGAATAAAACATGTTTGAAGTAAACATTGCATAACTGGGAATCCTTCTACATTTATCTCTTCCTACTTCTTTTTTACTCAAGTCTTATTTCCAGCACTTTTTCTTTCCCTTCCTCCCACACACTCAAAATATGCAAATTTTGTGTTGTTCCACTTTTTTTCAGGGTTGAAACTCTTTGCTACCTCAATCCTTTGCAGCCACTATTTTCATTAACTGTGCTATCAGTTTAAAAATAAATAGTCTCAGTAATACCATTAAAATCTGAGCCTTGATATAGAGAATTTTAGTTTGGTTCACTTTTTTTTTTGGCAAGTTAAGATTTATTTAAGAGGCTGCTTATAATAAGTGCTCATTAGAAATTCTGACCTGCTTCCAAATGAAGAGAAGCTTTTCACATACTGTCCTGGCAATGAAATCTTCATTTATACAGCTTAGATAGATAGGTAACCAAGTCTCCAAGCATGGTATGTGGACTTTACTAAATTAAATTTACCTTTTTTTTTTTTGTTTTGCATGTAACCGAATATAGAATGAGGTATTACAAAATACTTTAAAAGTATTGCTATTTTTATTAGTCATACAGATATAATTTGTTTGACTCAATGTCTTAAAAAATTATTAAAATAAGAGGGAGTGGATAGCATTTTCTTTCATTATTTAGTGGGTTTAGAAACGATATATTAACTGTCATAATTAATGATATTGTAGTAATTATTAAAAACAAAAATGCACACTATTACTCTAAGCTATAGTATTTAAAGAATTTTAATAATATATTTAATATCTGTGTATTTATTAATATAGGTATATATTAATATTTATTACCTATATACTATTTTAATTTTCTGCTTTCTCATCCTTTTTTCCTGTCTCTGAAGAAAAAGTGAAACTTATAACTCCTACATCACTTCCAGCAAACTTATCTTGGCAAAGTTAAATTTGACAAAAATTTGATTTTAATTTTCCAAATATTTCTTTGAGAAAAACTTAGCTTTTAAAAGTTACAGATTTTTTTTCAAATTTCTGATAGAAAATGTGGGAACCCAGAAAGCAGAGAATATTTCCCTGCCTGTTTTGAAGGATTCTACCCCCCTGGACAACACTGTTTTTGACCTTTATCCATGGAGAAAACTGCCAAGTCTTTGGGAAGAACTAGAATCTACTCCAGTG
>VZRO01001922.1:786961-868952 GCA_013397915.1 Daphoenositta chrysoptera
AATTTTTTGAGAAGTGAAAGTGAAATTATTTGAGAGAAGACTCCCAATCATTGAGAAGTGAAAATTATCTAAACAAAAAATCAGCATAGAGATTTCACCACACTAGTGTAACATATTTCTGGAATCCTTTTCCTGAAACATTTGTTATTCTCCTGTGAAAATAGGACAGACAAAATGCCCAGGCAATCTCAACAAGAATTTCTTTGAATAGGAGTTTGGAGTGATGATACACATCTAGGTGAGCAGTACTTTATTAGTGTTGGCCTCTATCATCTATTACATCAAAGGGGAAACTTAATGCTTCTGATATCTAAGTAGTGGTGACACAAGGTGAACTTCATGTAACCTAAAACTACAAATAATGCCTGCATGGAACACTTGAATTTGTTAACAATTACACACATTAGTCAGAGAAGTTTGAGATTGTATCCAACTTTCCTGATAAGCAGAATTGGTAACAAACTCTATAAGGTCTATAGAGGGAGGGTGTTATAGTTGACTGGATTAGCAAAAGAAGAACTGCTATTGTAGTAATAAGCTTTGTGCTAACTCCTGGAAGCTTCAAGACCTGTCAGCCTTGTTTTCTCTGAATTTGGGCTGGCCTGGGCTTGCCTGGATCTTTGCTTTAGCCTGTTTAGGAACTGAATATTGTATTATTTCTTTTTATTTACTTTTTATTACTGTGTTACAAACTTATAATAATTTAATCATAGATTTCAAAAAAATACCAATACAGTGCAGCTATTCTCTGTAACATGAATTGCCTACAATGATAGAATAGATTGCAACTTAGAGAGTGCAGGCATATGATGACAACAAAGGCCTTCAAAACATGGGCATGGAATAATATGAGAGGCCTCAGGGCTCTTGTATTATTGAACAACATTCTAGAGGTCAATTACAGGTCATTAAAGGAATCCAGCCTGGGGAGCTTGGTAACTAAAATTTTTGTGGTAACAAAGAGAACAAATAACAAGTATCCAATATATATAGAAACACACCATTCATAATTTATGTGCATGTTAGGTGGAAGTGCAAACCACAGGTGGAAGTGCAAGGAACAGGCAGAGCATGTTAAAAAATATATTAAAATAGTACCAAAAAATTTTATAGTAAGGGAAAGGAAAACATCACTGTAATTATTGCATCTGGTCTGAGAAGGACTCAATATGATGGTGATTTACTACAGCTCATCACATCTTCTTGAAGACTCAAGTGTTGACCTAAGTACATGAAAGGATTTTGAAAGAGTGAGCACAACAGTGAAAAAAGTAGACACTAGAAGTTTCGTGTACAATGATTTTAACATTACTGCTATTGAGAGTATCCTTTTCATGTTATAATGTTTTATCTTTTCCTATTTTTTCTGTGATAATTTTATCTAAATAAATTATGTACATATATATACATAATTAGTTAATTAAGATTTCAATTGACTACTAATAAATCCTTGACTTTGTATGAGGTGTGTTCCTTTGGTTCCCTTGCATGAGTCAATCTAGGCTATAAAAATTTAGCTGCAACTATACATGTCAAGCTGATCATAAGTAAAATGAGCCCATGCCAGAATACAAAAACTCATAATCCATCTACTTTGTGACTGCTGTGAATATTTATATCTATAATCAATAGACTAGTTGAGAGTGCTGGACTTGTATGTTTACTAGAATCCATAGACAATTAGGCTGTAGGGAATTGGAAACAGTGTCAATTCAGCTGATGCGGTTAAGGAAAATTATTAAGATAACTTTTTATAATTCATCACCACTACATTACCGTCTATTTACATATATTTTTTTAACAGATATTTATATTTGTATATTCATTATGTTATGCATGCTAGGGCTATCACTGAGACTTTTAGATGATCACGGGATATAAATAACTGTAACTGTGTGACAAAATATAGATCTGGGAAAACTATATAATTGTTTCGGTTAGTAATGATGTCAGTAATTGCAATTAAAATTCTTAGTTGCCAGAATTCTTAGGACATTTTAAACAGCTAAACGGACACAGTCTTTTAAAGGTTTTCCATTCTACAAGGATGTGTAATTTTTATATTCACCAACATAACAGTGATAGAACAACATAAGATGAAAATTTGCAACAGAGTTTTTCAATAGTTTGCTATAAATTTTTAATTTTAATACATTAATTTTTTTGCCTACATCTCCCCATACTAATCTTCCTATGAAGAAATTACTTTCTTAGTGTACCTGTTCCATTTCTGGTTTGACTGGGGGAACTTTTCTCCACTGTGAAGGACTGAGACATAAAACAAGAGCAGAATGAAGTGAGTGCATTGTGACTGCCAATTAACAATAGAGTATTCAGCTGTTCAGAAAAGCACTAGCAATTAATTAAATAGCTGGTCTTCATTTACACCTTCTCTCTGGAGTGCAAAATGTTACATGCCTAAGGATTTGTACAGTTAGAGGCAGAATAAACTTATTGCATAAAGATAAATAGAATGATAGCACTCTGTAGTTATCAATAATCTGCTGGTAAACCATTCATAAAAGCTGACAAAAAGCATCTTCTTTTTGTCAGAGTTTGCACATGTAAACCCAGGTTATTGTACGCTCATTTCACCTTAATATTACAGTTTAAATTCTGAATATAGGAACAAAATAACAAGCAATTGCCTGTAGATCAGATTATGCATTTTTGTTACATTCTTAAAGACATAAATACTCTGGATGTTAAATAAAATGATTTCACATGAAACTGAGTTTATGTAGGTTTTTATGTATTTCAATTAAATAAAGTCCATATATTTAATAACATTTATGGCATTAATTTGCTGAAAACTTGCATTTGGCTACTGATAAAAAAACAGTGCACCATCTTACACTAAAAGTAATATACATGAAACAAGCTATATCAAATAACACCAAGACTGGTAACAGTTTTACACATAGGCCAACAATGGACACCTTGAGAAAACTGTGAATATATAGTGAGTTAATATCAGAAAACTGCCCAGAAAAGTTGTGGTTGCCCCATGGAGGCAACCTGTTCGAGGTCAGGCTGGATGGGGCTCTGTGTAGCCTGGTCTAGTGGAAGGTGTCCCTGCCCATGGCAGGGGTGATCGTAACTGCATGAGCTTTACAGTCCCTTCCAACCTAAACCATTCTATGATCCTCACTATTCCAATTCTCAATAATTCATGATTCAGAATAAGACCCCAAAAAGATTCTCGTGGAATTCACATGCATTTAGCCTTCTTTCATTAAGGGTTTTGTTAAGTACCTTTGCTTACTTCTTTTGAAAAAACTGTAGGTTGTTTTGAAAATTTCCTACTATTCCATAGGAGATTTTTTTTCTTCCAGATTTCCAAGTTACCTCAATTATCATAGGAATAATTGACTTAAGATTAGTTTCAGGAATTTACACCAGGCAATAACGCCATTATTGCCCGAACACTGCTATTTTTATGTAGAAAGAGTTGAGGACACACTAGATAGTGAAAGACTAGATGAGGATGGTGATGAATCCCTGGGGAAGTATAGATACATAGTATAGATAAAATTTACTACAGATACTGTTTTTCTGTGGAGAAAAGGTCAATTCCTGTGAATATGCCTAGAGCTGTAACCTTCTTTCTCTTCTTTTGTCTAAGTGTTTTCACTTCCATAACCTTTCTTGCATTAACCCTGGCTTTCTTTTGTGTGTGTCTTAGCTGAAAAACAGTTGTTTTATACTTTTAAGATGCACTTATCCTGTGTGCTCTGTGCTTTTATGCATAGGTAAAGACCAGATAACTGTTATTGTAATGAAAAACTTCTCTTCCAGAAACTCACCTAAAAAGATAAATATTCCAAATGGTGGAGTTGATAAACTCATCCTAAGTACATCCTTAATTGTTAAATGAAAGATTTCTACCTTAAGACTGGAAATCTGCATGTGAAGTCCTCTGTACTAATTACATTTCAATGATCCATAACTTCACTGAAAAGGTTTGTCAAACTTCCATTAACTATTTTACTATTTCCTAAATTTTCTACAGCAAACTGCTTCTCCTAATAATAATTATCATTTATACCTAGGCCCAACTCCAGAAGATGTCTTCAAACAATTATATTCACATGAAAAATTCAAGTTTTAATGAAATATTGAATAATATCTGGAAATATTTAATACTGCATAGAGCTGGATGGCTAAGCCCTTATAAAATGTGATTGAGCACCTACACATTAGAATTCATACCTCCTTTTTATTAAGTGGATGTCAAGGCTGCATAGCGATCTAAAAAGATGACTTCTCAGATACATGCAAAGTAAAAATTACATATGTTTGGGAAAAAACAGTCTTCAGTGTTGTTTCATAGTTCTGGATGAAGAAAAAGTAGCAAAAGTGAATAATTAAAATCTAAAAAGGATTCAACATGGCAAACAATGTTTATTAACGGCTCTGGATGCCACATGAAGCCCAAATTCAAAAATTTCAAGCATATATCAGTGTTGGCATAGTATAATTTTAGTACCATCACTGAATACTTTTGGAGTGTACCACAAAATTCAGATTTATTTAACTGAGCTTTTAACTGTAGTCAAAATTAACTTCTGTGTGCCAGTAATGGGTATGATATCCATGAAACTACCATGAAGAAACAGACCAGTAGTACCATGATCAGAATTAGTTTTATCAAGAGACAAAATCTACATGGTTTAGTATAAAGAAAATTGTTAAGTGAAAAAATCTTCTTTCCTAAGGTTTGTAAATTACTTTTTCTTAATGTATCTAAACCAGAATGAGACGCATTTTTTGCTTCGCATAATGCAATTTTATAAAGGGAACGCAATCAGCTAAGATTGCTTGAAGATTGAGAACAAATAGCAATGGAAAAAGTTTTGTATTATGTCTTCAGTACCATCCTGAGAAAATGTTTCCTTTGGGACATTCATAGCATCTGTTAACATACCATACCACATGGTGCATTCATATAATAATTTTATACTTATTTCAGTAATGGAAATTTAAATACTGTCATGTCAAATTTGGAAATGATCATGTGATGAGACTGTTCCTCCATTTCTCCAGATTGCTACCCCTAAGGTTCTCACGTGATCAAATCTAATTTTGTAATTAAATAACTACATCCCTAAGATGTTTTAGTTTTTCATGGCACACATACATAGGTTTATGCAAATGTTGTCCCTGGTTACATCTCTCAGAAATCTAAATCCACAGTAAAGAACCCCTCGCTTTTTTTTTTTTGTTGCACAGATTTAAGACTATTATCCTTTCCAGCAAAATTTTAAATTATAGGGTAGTGCAATACCAGCAAAATTAGAACATATAGAGTGCTAAACAATATAAATAACATAATATACATGTAATCAATATAATGGAGAGGAAAACTGCTGTTAATTAAGCATTTGTAAAATACTTTCAAATCTGAATTATGATAATGAACCAAATACATACAGAGCAAAACCACAGAAAAAATAAAGGCATTATTTTGCTGTCTCTTTTCTATTGTGAGAGGACGAAGTGAATTTGTTTTGCTTCAAATCATCTGAGTTCTCTGTAAATGAACTTATAGGTGATGTGTATTCAAATCAAATTCAAGGGGGAAAAAAATTTTTCCAATAAGACTTTAACACTGAAAACCATTAGCTCAAAAATGAACCCTGAAAACTTAAGTGAAGCAATTTAGTTAAGTTTGCTTGCTAATGTAGAAGATGAAAGATAAAAAGGACTTGCAATTCTCACTCAATATGCCATTTTCCTCTCAGTATTCACCAACAAGGTCTCTCAGGCTCTTGTGATTAATGAAAGAGTTTCTGGTGGAGGAAAAACATCAGCACTGGATGAGGATCAAGGACTACTTAAGCAACCTTTACTCATAAAAACACATTGCAATTGACAGACCTGTACTACAGACCTGTAGTAAGACAGGTGGAAGATGTCTTTTTGAAGCTATTTATCTTTAAAAGGTAATGGAAATTAGGGATGTCCCTAGAAATTTTAAAAGGGGACTGACTTGACTTTTTGTCCTGCTACGTAGTTCTTGACAAAATGTTAGGGTTTTTATGAAAGAAACCAGGACTCAGCAGGAAGAGAGGAAAAAGCTCAGGAGTGGGACAAATATGATGGAGAGGATGATTGTATGCTGCATATTCAGAGGTCACCCCTAAATATCATCCAGGGCATGGAACACAGCATATGTACATAGATGATTTGAAAAATTATATGTAACCATATGTCTATAAATACAGACAAAAGGGTTTTTTTTGGTTCATAATTCAAACAATATTTGCAAAACAAGCTAATGCTTTACCTAATTGCTTAGACGTGAAAGAAAGTTGAAGTTTTGGGTGCATTTGATAGTATGAGAACCAAAGAAGTCAGAATAAGACTCAAAATGAGTAAAGTTCAAAGAATATGTATCGTGTGAAGATGTACTCATATGAAAGAGGGAAAGAATAGGATGAAAGGAGAATCAACCAATGTCTCACACATCTGGAAAAAAACCCAAACAAACAAACTTCAGATGGTCAAAGTATGTCTTTCTGGCACTCAGGAATACACTCTTATGTTTTCAGTGAATTTCCCACAGTATCTCAGATCTCACTGGAATTATGGAGGCATTTATTTCAGTCAGATAAAAGTGAAAGAGGGAGAATGAATAGCTAACCTTTAAAAAGGTTATACATCCATTTAAAAGCTATTTATGCTGCCAGTTTTACTTAGTCTGAACATGCTTCACCACCCTTGCCATGCTACACACTTTGTAACCTCCCATTAAATTTTCCAGGCTTTCCTAGTCTGATAGCTACTGGTATGCACTTAAATATCTCCCAACTGCTTCTAGTCAAAGAATAGAGTTCCTGCATAAAATTACTATGCAAGTAAATGATCAAGAAATTAGAAAGGCAAACAAAATAATTCAAATGGAAATTAATTTAGATTTAAAACCTTGGTCACAGACACTTGAAAAAGACAGCTTTATAGCAATTTTCAGGCTTAGAGAGCATAGGATGAAGCCTGATGAGGTGAGTCAAGATAAGAAACAGCCCTGGGATCTTCAGGCAGGACTGCAGTGATGAGGCAAAGCTGAAGGTCAAGCCAGGAAAACAGTCCACAGGTCAGGATCCATGGGATTCAGTACTGCTACAGCTGAGCTGGAGATCACCGAGACTAAAACATCATTCACATAATAAGTGAAGACCCAGGCTAAAATGGGACTTCTGGGCCCATGGGTAGGGTGTGTAGGTGAAGGCCTCAGGTGTGCTGCTCAGGGACATTTCAAACACCCTACGTTCCTCCTTTGTCTCTCACCCAAATCTTAAAATCACGTAGATCGTCAACTGGTGTTCTACACACATGGCAATATAAAACTAATTTTAAGAATAATATAGATCTCCTCCAGTCTTAGCGGGAAAAAAAAGAGAAGATTGTTTTTGTTAAATAATCTATAACAACTGTGTTAAAGATGCAGCACTGCCAACAACTTGAAGTACGTTTCATTAACATTTATTTCTGGAGAAAAGAAGGGTATAAAGCTATTAGAGAGTGTCCAAAGGAGGGCAACAAAGATGGTGAAGGGTCTGGAGGAGAAGCCGCATGAGGAGCAGCTGAGGTCACTTGGTCTGTTCAGCCTGGAGAAGGGGAGACTGAGGGGAGACCTCATTGCAGTTACAACTTCCTCATGAGGGGAAGAGGAGGGGCAGGCACAGACCTCTTCTCTGTGGTGACAGTGACAGGACCTGAGGGAATGGCCTGAAGCTGTGTCAGGCTGGATACTAGGAAAAGGCTGTTCACCAAGAGGCTGGTTGGGCAGTGGATCAGGACCCACAGGGAAGTGGTCACAGAACAAGCCTGACAGAGCTCAAGAAGAATTTGGACAATTCTCTCAGGCCCATGGTTTAATTTTTGGGATTGTCCTGTGCCAGGCCAGGAGTTGGATTTTCAGTGATCACTGTGGATCCCTTCCAGCTCAAGATAGTCTATGATTCTATTTGTTCTGAATGTACATTCCTATCTCTATGTTTTCATTCAAATATTTTATGCTGAACTACAGAAATCAAATTGGTTTAAAATGAAAGTAAGTTTTAATATATTCTTCTCCTCCTGGCTCTTTATAACTGCAAACACAAGAGGAACAGGAATGAATCCTTAACCCTAGGAATACAGTTTGCATCCACTGCTTGACCTGGCAGTTCAACACTTCAAATAAACACTTCAAAGATTGCCCTTTGCAGAGCAGGATGGGAGCCCCTATTGGAAAAGAAATGTCCTGACTCCAAAATGACTACGAGTAATTATTTTTTCTGTACTTTTCTCATTTTACTTCACTATTTTGCTTGTATGATGTTCAAAAAGGACTTGGCAGTTGGCAAGGTGAGCAACTATCATGCCAGCATGATGAGCAGTGGAGCACTTTAGTGCCCTAGTGCACTCACATGGGGATTTCTTGAATCAGGAAAACCTCATAGGAATCAGGATAGTGGCCAGGAGCCCACAGCTTATGCAACAGTGGCTGAGGAGACTTGTGCAGGGCCAATATCTCAAAGGCAGCTGTCAAGAATATGGTGCCAGACTCCTTTCAGTGGTGCAGAACAATAGGGCAGGGACCAATGCCCATAAACTAAAACACAAGTTCCACCTCAACACGAGGAAGAACTTCTTTCCATTGAGGGTGGCAGAGCACTGGAACAGGCTGCCCAGGGAGGTCATGGAGTCTCCCTCTCCAGAGACTTTCAAAACACAGCTGGATGCATTCCTGTGTAGCATGATCTATATGACCCTACCTTGGAATTGCAGTTGGACTAAATGATGTCCAGAAGCTCATTCCAACCCTTAAAATTCTGTCTTTCTATAAGTGTAAGTTCTTATGATGAAAACAACCTAAAAAAATGTGTGGTAAGTTTAATGCTCATTCTAACCGTGACTCAAACTTTGCTTTTAGTGAGTCATTTTGCTTATCTAGGTTTTCCTGCTCTTAGCAGAGACAACCTATACATCACTGGAGACAGTGTTAGAATGAATACTTAGGTTTCAGCTAGTAGAATACTAGTATTTAAATACTTGTATACTCTCATTCAAAGTGATATAAATTGTGTTAATTTTTAAATTAAAGTTGCACTTAGTGATGAAATATATACACTTCACACTGGAACAGTTTGAATGTGGTAAGAGAGTCTAAATGCATCCCTCAACTGTGATAAAGCAGCTGATTAAAAACAAAAATATGGAAATTGAGACAAAATGGGCTCATAAGTTATTCATGAACAAGCTTAAGGGAAGATGTATAAACCAGCTAAATGTGAAGAAAGTTACACATGTAAGAAAAGTAAGAGAGAATGATAAAGGAAAATTTTCTTTGGTTTTGAGTCTGTTGAAAAAAAAAAAAAGGTTCCTTTCCTCACAAAGTAAAGAGGATTTTTGTATTTAACAGATAGGTCTATGACTTCTGTACTTTTTTTTTTTTTTTTTTTTTATAATTGTTCTGCTCACATATAAGAGGAAAAACCCAAACAAATCACGTTCTACACCACCTGATCATACAAACATCAGGGGAAGTATAAGATTAGTTATAGCATAAGTTTTTTCTGATGCTTAGTTAAACCTGTGTTTCTCAATCTGAACAGCGCTGTGATACATCAGATGAAATTACAATAGGCATCACAGAAGGCTATATTCCTTAAAGTAGAGAACAGATTGGTGTTAATGCTGTTGAAAGAATTTCTGAAGCCTGATTAAGTAAAAAATGGAGTGACACACTGAGCTGCTGGTGTGAATTGAAATTTCGAACATAAAATTTTTGATAATGTAACACAACAAACTTTATATTTCATACTTAATATAAACTTGATTGATCGCCTTTCTCCTTCATCTTCTACATTCCATGGAACAGACCACAGTCCTGGTGCAGTTACCGTTCCCTGTCAGCCTGACTCTAGCTTCTCGTCTCCTAAGAATCTGATTGCCCTCTGACCCTTCCATTCAACTGCGTGTTAGCATGCACTGCATTGCAAAATGGGGTCAAGAGGGAAGGCAGTGTTCAACAAAGCAAGTTATTGAGAGATTAAAGAATGAGTGTTCAGTATGTCAGCTACTCTGCAGTCATGCATATGCTTTTGAATTTATATGTATGCCCAACAGCAAACCAACAAAGTCATCAATGACTTGAGGTTCTGGAAAAATTCTACAAATTCACATAAACAGCAACAATTTTGTGGTGGTTTATGGCTGAGCTTTAGTGAAATGTATGTGAAATATGTTACATGTAATGCATTATACAACCTCTGCTGAGGATTACAATCTTGATTCAGACATTGTGTTTATACCATTAGTAAGACAAAAAAAATCATGGACTAGGTTTCTAACACTGAAAATTATCTCAGAATGAATTTTATGCTATAAAGGCACAATTTTTTTATTTCAGGTCTTGACTAAATCAAAAAAATCTGAGGTAGTTGTATGACCCTCAGGAATTAATGTATCTGTACAAGGGATTTGAGAATGTAAGATAACACTGCCTTCATTTGAAAGAGGACTAATGTCTGCACATCAAGAAAAAGAAAGATAATGATGTACAGAAGGTATATGATAGCACTGAAGTCATTGAAAAAGGAACAGAGATGAAAGGACAAAAAAGAAAAAAACAATAAGGAAGAACTGACTCTACAAAATTAATAAAAAATACAAAAAGTGCAGCATCTGTATAGAGTATGCTTGCTATACATGCTGTTATGTATATAGATGTATATATATGTGTACATTTGTTCATATATATGTACATGTACATATATACATAATAAAAATATACATATATGTTAAGAAGATAGCTCAAGCATTTACATATTTGTTCATTGCTTTATATTTTTCCATTTTTTATGCCTGTCCATCTCTTCTGGAAACATGGATGTTTCTTGAACTGTTTCCTAGTAAAGGAGTAATGCATTCTGGGATATGCAACCATAGGCACCTCTTATTGCTTTTGACTGTACTTAGAAACTTCATGTAGGATTCTTCAAATATAACTCTTTCAGGTCAGCTATGTATAAAGATTAGGACTATGAATATCTCTTTAAAAAATCTGATTCTACTTTTGCTATACAGATGATGTAGGATTCAAGCTTCTTTATTAGACTGATCTATTTCTGTTCCAACATAGGTTTTACTCACTCAATTCTCCCACCCCCACTACCATTCTTGTGCCCTGGTTGTAAATCCAAAACTGTATGTTGTCGTAGAAGTCATTAAAGCAATTTTAAAGTAAATCTGATGTTTGACAAGCAGTTCCACTGTGGCTCTCCCTCAAGACTGGAGTGACATGCTGAATTGCTTGGAGTGAGTTAAAATTCTGGACACAGCATTTTCAATAATGGGCAGCTTAGGCAGCATTTTCTTAGACATCCATATAAATAAGTTTGAACCCTTTAAACTGTTGGTGGTTATGGAAGACCAGCACAAGTATCTGAAAATGCTGTCCATGTTTTTTATTTGCAATAAATTTCCAGAGCTGTAGAAAGTCATGCTGCATATTTTAATATAAAGATTTTTAGAGGTTGTTTTAAAAGTAATGTTCCATTTCAGAAAAGTTTAAGGAGAACCTTTAAATTCAGAACTTTAATCCTACACCATTGTGTGATAAAATCTAACGGGTTTGAGTGTCAGAGAGGGAAGAAAACTGTGACAAGAAGCTTACATTTTTACAGTGAGATAAACATGCTTTTATTGCTTAAAATATTTAAGATTACCTTCCTGCTTGTCTTGATTTTACTGCCGAAAGAGAGAGGAATCTAATTCTTATTTCTTTACCCCATGTTACATTTAAGATCTGAGACTTTGAAAAAAAAAATCTTCCTTTTTCCACTTTTTATAGGCCATTTATGTACTGTTTCATAGAAAATAACTATCCCTAAACATTTCTATGATCATCTCTTACACTACACATCACCACTTTTGGCAATTCTTCTTGTTACCCTTCCCTATGGATATGGAGGAATCTCAGACTGAAATGATGATTACTGTTAATTAGACTAAATCAATAAGTAAATAGAGAAGGAATTTCTCGGGAAGTTACATCTTTCAAACTCTTACAGCCCAGGGGGAATCCTCCAGTTGCCACTTTTCAATCAAGCAATTCCTCACTCTCCTTCACAGCTGTTAGAAAACTTATTTGAAGATCCAAATATGAGATCAAGATAGACTGGATGCATTTTTGAAAAATCAGTAGGACTTCACAATGCTTCTATGCAAATTGGTTGTTTTATATTGTGTTGTTTTATTGGTGTGAATTCTGTAACCCTAAACTTCCTGTCTATAATTAGATTTTATAAGATGAAACAATGTAATTTCTGATATTTGAATAACAAGATTTGTTACAAGTAGAAATTTGAATATTTCATCGTAATTTCTGTAATTAAAATAAGTCTTTGTGCTTTTCTGGTAATGTGAGACAATGTAAATTGGTCAATGATGACAATAATAAACTAAGGACTGTGGAGGAGGTGAGTGTGTTTCTTCTATTTTCCTCATAATAATTCTTTGATCTTCTTGTACTGTATATACACCATTATTCAAGAGTACCGGAAATGAACGTGTAGCCAAAGTATAGCTTGCTTGTATCAGCAAATGAAACTTGAGTGAAATGGAAAGCTAGATCACAGGAACACGCAGCAAAAGCACTTCACAGTGTTCAGTAACAATAAAGCAGCTTTGAAAAGTTGCCAGAAGAACTCAGAAACTGTGGCATAAATGCCTCCATCCTTACTGCAAGACTAGCACAGAAATGGCAGAAATACAATATAGGTGTCAGTGAATCAATTGTCCTTTTCTGATAGAATTTTTCTAAAGCTTTGGTAGAGCACTTCAGAAGATAACAACTTATGATGAAACAATGAAATGCCAACAGAGTATGTAGATATAATAATAGAGGAAATATTAATAATTTTCCACTTATCACTTGTGTTCATTCACTTGTACTAATACTGTAATTTTGGAGATGCAAAAACATTTGGTTTTTGGTTGGTTGGTTGAGGGAAGGGGATTGAGAACTAATTGTGGACTGTTATTAAAAACGTAATTTTTTCTCTTATACCTATATCATAGTTTTAACCAGATGGAGCTGAAAAACCTGGCAGCCACTCATTAACCCCCTTTTCTTTCCCCCTCACCCTGGTGGACTAGTGCCGCCCTGAGTTTTGCAGTCTTTCGATGTTTTCATTTTGTGATAGAGTTTCTCACGCACTTTCTGTAAACATAGTCATGTTTTGTTAACTGTTCTTTATTGTTTTCATTCTTCCTCCTGAGGCGGAGAAGAATGATGGACGTTTCATTTGACCAGTGTGGTTGGAGAGGTGGTAACCTCATCCTCCAATCCATGGTCATTCCTAGAAACATATATATATGAGAGAAATAAACAACTGGGGCCTTTTCCTGGCTTTGGATGCTGACCTGGCTGAGCTTGAGTCTGGCATGCTTCTTTCGTGTCCAAGTGCAACATCTGGACTCAGGGCGACTGCCTGGGGAGGAGAGTTGAAGTACCAGGACTTCTTAAGAAACATAGTGATGACTGATCCCATATTCTTCTTGAAGCGTTATTTTGACACTCATTTTTACTAAGGTAAGTTGCTACTATTTTTCTCTAAAAAAGAAAATTTAAAAAAACCCAAACATACATAACTATAAAATGTTTCTTAATTAAATATATTTTGCTGTCCTAATATTTTTCAGCCTAAATGAAAGGACTCAGAGGTCCCCTGACAGTTCATTCTGGGACATGACAGTTCATGTCGTGTTCAATGTTGGGGAGCTCTCTGGTTTTACTATGAACTTCTGCAACTACTTTTTTCCAAAAAGTGTCTGTTATACATGGGATTATTCCCAAATAGCACTGGAATAAACCAGTCAGCATCACATGGCCTTGGAGTAGATCCCTGTTCCTTTCACTAACCATTACAGGCACAGCATAATGCATATTCATAATTTCTATGTAGGGAAGAAAATCTGACCCGTTAGCATTACATGGAAAACAATCGTTATGCACATAAAATAGAAATTGTTAAGAAAACTGCCCCTATCAAGCTACGAAAGTAAAATTTCACTAATAGATGTCCTCTACAAAACAATGTGGCACCCTCCAAGCTCCAGAAGACAAAGATTTTCTAAATGTTATGAGCCACGTAATTGTCTTTACTCTTGAATTTGCTGCACTGTATATTAATTAGGTGTTCCAGAAAATCCATAAAACTTAGAATGCCTAATCAGCCTTATCAGATTTTTTTAAGTGGTAAAAGAAAGTCCTTTATAGTATGGAAATTGAGGAAGGGACTTGGCAGCTTGGTGCAGGCAAAAGTGATTAGTGGTAGACTTCCATCAAAAGACAAATTTTTTTATTTTTTGGATTTTTTTTTTTTAACAGGGGGCTGTAGAGAAAACCATCTTTCTTTTATAAGTGGATGGGAAGGAAGGTTATAAAATGCAGTTTTGGAAAGGAGGATTCTAAGATTATTTCTACAGACATGTGGGAGAGATACATATTTTCCTATGAATATCAGCATTCAAAGGAAATCTTCATCTGTTCCTGGTGTTGAGGAGAAGGCACTAGGATTCTCCACTTTATGTCTCCTTTTAGAATCCTTTGCGGTATAGGCTTTCCTCATATAATTTATTTGTACTTAATAGTAGTTTTCAATTTGTTGGTGTCTATACTAGAAACTTCTACTTTTTTTAATGGGCAGTATTTTTCTGTGGTGCTTCTTCAGGTGCAGACACCACCTCTGTAAACTTTGTCATCAATTACTTTGTCATGGAAACTCTGGTTGCAGAATAGAAGAAGAAATAGTATAATTTAAAAAGATAAGATAAAGAGACGTTTTAATACAGGAGCAAGGTAGCCATGTAGAGCAAGTCACATGAGGGGTGAAGAAGAAGAAGAATAGAGGTGGAAATGGGTTGGGAAATTAAACACATCATGGGTTACAGGACCAAGGAGGGCACAATGTGGGCAGCAATACTGTGAAAACAAGACAGTGTACACCTTTTTGAAACTTTCTTGAAATATGATCCATAAAAACTGGAAGGGACAAAAAATTTCTTCATGAATGTTTGAAATTTTAGGAGATACACAAAAATTCATTCACTTTGGCTTCAATCCAGAGCTTATTTTTTTTTTTCAAACCTTGACATGGACACATTACCATCTTAGATGCAAATTGATGAATGTCACAGCATAACTCAGTAATAAATTCTAATTTGGGGGCATCTATGCCTGAGAGCATTTGACAATAGTAAGTTGTAAATGAAAATGCAATAAAAGGAACTCAGAAAAGATTCCTTCTTACCTTAATCTTCCTGTGCCTTTGGGACAAAATTTAAATCAGTGTAATAGATAACAGAAATATTGCAAGATTTGATTGGATTATTCCCAGTGGTTTTAATAAGAAAACTAAATTCTGCCTGTATCACAGAAGGTGGATGTTGGAGGTTTTTTTTAATTAAAAATAAATTATTCAAAAGAAAAAAATATTTCACTAAATAAGACATAACAACCTAGATTCTACTCTGCCTAATCTAGGAAATCAATAGTATGTTTTAGTCATAGTGCAACATTAATATTCATTTATTTTACAACAAAAAAAAATTACAAATAGAAGGAAGCTTCAAGTAACATATAATGGAAAATTTCAAAACCAAGAAATGCTTAATGTCAATATAAATAACGTTTGTATCATTACCCTCCTGGAAAGCATCAGCATAGTGATTATTTTCTTGTCTTTTCAAATAGAAATCAAAATCATTGATTTAGAGCCCCAGTTCACTACAACAATTACAACTGAAACATATTTGTATGTCACAGAAGGTGTGGTACTAATCATAGACATTGAATAAAGGGGTCGATCCTCAGATCTGTTCTCCCTTTCGGTGGTGAACATCTTTCAAGTAAAACCATGTCACTCATAATTTTAATTGTGATATTTTTATTACTTTCCCCAAAATATACACTTGTATAGCTGGTATTTGTTTTTCTTTGGAGGGCTAGTGGACTTGGCATCTAAAAAAGCTGTATTTCAGGTTTCTTTAAAAAGCAGGATTAAGGGAATCAGGTTTTCTAAGGTAAATTGTTATTAACTTAGTCAGAAGTTACAGGCTTCCCCCAAAAAATAGAAGATTCTATCAAGCATACATTTGCCAACCCTTTGATAAGTCTCCATAGAAAATTACTTTGCCTTAATTTCCACTGCGTTTCTCAAATTCAGGATTGCATCTGCATCCATGGGTCATATTTTGACAAGTGATTCTCTCCATACTATAAATTTATCTCAGATTAACAACTCCAGGTATCTGCAACAAAGACATGAGCATTTAGGCAGAAGAATGCTACCCCCATAACCATACTATGGCAAAATATACCTGCACTGCATCTGCCTCATTCCTGTGTCTTTTTGCTCATGGCAAATCTCATGGCAAAATTTGGGCATTTTTTAAATGACTGAAATAGCCTAAAGCTGAACTCCTCTATAAGCCAGCATAACAATCAATTACTGCAAACAATTCTTGGATGAATGAAGCATTAATTTTACTCATGGATTTTCTTATCATCCTATAGGAGCAAATGCACATCATCATTAATTCTTCTTTTGTTTCATCACTCATTAATATTGTCTGAGTATCCTTGTTTATTAAAAAAAAAACAAAAAAAAAATCACAAAAAACCAAGACCCACAAACCCAACACAAATGCAGACAGTTAATAATTTTATCATTTTTCAACATTATGATCTCATGAATATAGAATATAATAGAAACCAATTCTGTGGTCTAAACTAATTCTTTTAATGTGCCAATAAACAATTACTTTTCTTTTAAATTCCATGCCTCTTTCTTACTTTATTTCAACAACATCCTTCTGGCTTTCTACTGATTTAATAGAGGAAGCCAAGAGCATGACTTTAAACCTCTAAATCACCTCATGGAAATCTCACATGTTGAATCAGATGTCTAAAGCTACTACATTTTAAATTTTTAAAGTCATTGTAGAGAAACTGAATCCTCCAAATATGGTTCAGCTGACTTTAAAAGAGATGCTTTTAACAGCTGACACATCCATCAGCCTTTTAGGTGCCTATTGATTATACGAGGAAAATAAAATCCCAAGTTCAAACTTAAATCTGAGATTGGCGAGAGTTGAATTCTATAACCCTTGCATACTGAAAGGGGTTTTGATCCTTTAATGTTTTCCCACCCCTATTCCCTCACCTTGATGGAAGGGAGAAGTGGCAGAAGAGAGGATGAGCAGTTTTGGGGAAAGAGAGATTGTTGACTTCATAGAGAAATGGTTTGAAAAAGGCGAGATTTTAAACTTGATGTAAAGAAGATTTAGAAGTTAAAGTGAATAATACTGACCTGGACATTGCAGAGAAAAGGGATGATTTAAAAATAACTATTTGTGGCTTAACTGAACAAGGAACAAACAAGAAAAAAAAGAAAGTGATTCAAGACAGTACTTGGTGTTACGATCCGATATTCCTTTTTATGACCTGTATTCATTCTGAGAAGAGAACACAAACTGAAATGCAAATACAATTTGTCAAATCGTTTTCTTCCTTTATGCGTGAGCATATAAATATTGCATTATTTTGTAGGTTGCTAATGGAATTTTCCTGTAATGTCTGCATTGAATTAGAAGAGTTAGTTTTCGTAATTATAGATATGCCAGTCTACAACAACAGTTTTATGAGTCATTAAAATATTGTAGAATCTTCCATAATTCCTTCTCCTTTTTGTAATCAGGCTACAGCATACTAGGTTAATAAAACAGGCTGATCTATTGTTCTAAAAATTCATTACAAGCTGAACTCTTGTGGTTATAAAAGATTGGTCTTGAGAACTAATGTGCTGAAAAGCATCAACTTTAGATGTAAAATTAAAAGAAAGATATTCTTCTCCTACTGATGGAGGTATTGTCTTCTCCCATTTTGAAGCAGCACCCAGACTTTGAAATTACGCAGTTATCAGCTTTACATATATATATATATATGTATATAAGATAAAACCCAACAACTAGATTGTAAAAATGTTATAAAATGTGTGATTTTACTGAGTATTAAAAGGTTATCTGACATGGCTGTTCTACTTTTCTTGAAAATATGAGGTTTGCACAGATAACTCTGTGTTGTTCTATGCATGTCTATTTACATCTCCACTTTCATGCATAAATTCAGTAGGCTATGCATCTGCTTCTGCAGTTTCAGTTTTTCTTTTTTTTTTCTTTTTTTTTTTTTAATATACAGAAATTGCTTGTGTCCTGTAACTAAGTTTATCTTAAAATCTTGGATTAAGCCTGTGTTCGGTAAGTGCCACTTGGATTCAGTTCCAGATTTAGACACCTTAAGTTAAGAATGAGCACTGTAGGCAACTAGCTGTGAGTTAGGTTTCTAATCACCCACTATACAGAGTGGAAATACGGGGTCATTTCGATTGGTAAAGAAGCTTTTAAGGGAGTTTAAGGCTTAGTCTTCTTATTCCGGTGGAGTGACTATCTATGTAACTATTTTTTCCTTCTCTAAGCAGAAGCATACGAGCAGACTCCTCGCTGCTGTATTTTATCATTACTTTTAATCTGCGTTTCTCTTGTATCTGTGTTGTGGTGCCTGGAAATACTACTATCCCTCATAAAATGTAAAAAGAACAGAAAATCATCTCCTTCATTTCTGAGAAATGTTTGCCTTTTCTTAAACGCATGCTCCCAGAGCTGCCACCACGGTGGCTGCTGGGCTCAGCCATGGCCTGTGGTGGGTCTGTCGGAGCCAGCTGGAAATGTCTGTGTTTGGAGCCAGCTGGAAATGTCTGTGTTTGGAGCAGGGCAGCCCCAGCAGCTCCTAACAGAGGCCACCCCTGCAGCTCTGCCCACACACCAAAACCTTTACACCTGCTCCCAATACAGCATCACAAAGGAATTTGAACCTGATGTCCATTAAGGGACACCTAAGTAGAAGCATGTTCTAATTAGAAAACACAAAGTAACAGTCCTGTCACTTTCAGAGAAGAAAGACAGTTCCTTCACTTGTATTCCAGCTGAGCACATTTGGAGTAACATGAGTCCAATTACAGAAAAAGCTACAGTTCACATTTTCAAATTACATGATGACTGGTCTACATTAAGGAAGGGTCATAAGGTGACTTTTTATAAATTCTATTTGAACTGAGGATTTTTTCTGACTACAAAAAGTGGGACAATTTTGTACAACAGGATTATGCTTAAAACAGTTTGTGTGTTTTTTAGTCTAAATTGTATTTAAGTATTTAAAAGAAAGAACAATATGCATGGCTGTTTCCCTGCTATCTTCCAGTACTTTTTTTTTTTTCTTGTGGGAGGGAATCAATGAGATTTTAAAATGGTGAAAGCTCCTTCAGGATATAGGACCTTATTCTAGTCCTACTCCTTGGTAAATAATCTTAGTACACCTAGGGTAGGCACTTTCTCCCATCTTCTTTCTACTTTTTGTCTCTACTTCACTTGGGGTTTTTTTGGAAGATGTTTTTTGGTTTGTTGGGTTTTTTTTTTTCTTTTTTTGGGTAGAAAATACTTCAACTTTTTCCCTTTCTGACTGAATGAAGTTTTGTTCTTACTGGTGGCAGTGTGTTCTTTCCAAAATTTAAGAATATCTGTGTAGTTTTTGCATTAAAATAACCCTGATGATTTGAAAGTACAGCAAGTAAATTTGTGGATTTTTCCTTTTTTTCTTACTCTTTTGCTATGGGTATATTTACATAGAAATCAAAGTTTGGGTTGACCTATTAGTATGTTTGACTTAAACCTTTGTAACCTACCCGCTCTGTTTTGCCTTGTTAAAGAAAGGACGGTCAAATTGTGCTCATATTTAGGCTCAGAAGTGTTGGAGTCTGTGTTATTCCTCGGCTTCTGTGGAAATGGATGTCCGTGAGGGACTGATAACAGTTACCTGTCTTGCTTGACTTCAGCTTCCTATCTGACATCAGCGTGACCACAATGCTCTCTGCTCAGCAACACTGGATGTGCATCGTGAACACTTGGACATTGTGACCTGACTGTTGCAGGCAAAGAACAAATGCCTATTATATTCAGGGTTGTCAGGTTATGCGCAGAGCATAACAAATGAATTAAATTTTCCAGAAGGCTGAGGCCATAAAGAGGTGACTATGACTAATGGTAGTCATCATGCATTGGGATGCATCTGAATTTGTTTATCCAGTCAGAATATATAAAATATTTATCTGGCTGCTGCTGTGTTTCCTCATTTTATGTACTAGTATGGAATTCAGAAATATACTAAAATTGCAGATAAAATTTATTGTATGAGGCTTTCTGCTAAAGGAAATTGTACCAGAACTGTAAGTTATTTTTACTGTTGCCTAGTGCAATTCATATTTGTTTGAATTACGTATGGAAGTGTACAATGTTACTTCTTTTCATTTTTTCAAATGCCATAATGATGCAACTACTTAGACATTTTATATCCTAAAAAAAATTAAAAACTTGCTTTTTATAACAAAAACCCCAGATTTTTAATGAGTGCCAGAATGAAGGTCCTGTTACAGAAATGTCTCCTATGTCTTAAGTTATGATCAATCCAGGAAAATGGAGACTGGAGTATTCTTCTGATACGTCTTCTTGCATGTCAGGATAATGGTGTCTTATGATCAGCCATGTCATGTGCTGCTGAAATTCAAGAAGAGAACTTTACATATTTCTTGTCTTTAATCATCATCACTGCTACTCAAATTATTTCTGTATCATGCTCTCAGATGAATCAAGACAGCTGAATATAAACAATCAGAACCGGTAGTAGTGCAGTGGTATATCTCAATGCAGAAAAAAACATCCTTCATCTCAACTCAATAATTTTCAGAAAATTATTTAATCTTGTAGAACTTAAGACAAGATGGAAAAGGGAGATATAGATAAAAATACTACTGATTAAATTATTTGTGTATAGTTTGTACAATAAAAGATACAGTTAAATACATGTATAGGTATCAATCTTGAAGCAAATTGAATGGGAAAATAAAAAAATAATAAAAAAAAAAATAAAAGTAGGAAGAACTGGTAAAAGCAAAAAAACTCCAGTAATTAAATAAAGTTGGAAATGCATTCTGTCACAATCAGGATTTTTTACCAAATGTAGACAGATACACAGTAGACATTTATATCTGAGGTAGGGTAATAGTTTTAGCTGGGACAGAGATGATTTCTGGTTTGGACACCAGAGTCAGCAGAGAAGCGGAGGGAGGAGGTGCTCCACATACTGGAGCTGAGGTTCTCTTGCAGACCATGGTGAAAACCACAGTTAAGCAGCTGTGGCCCTGCAGCCCATGGAGGGCAAAGATGATGCAGAGATCCACCTGCAGTCCATGGAGGAGACCCACGCCGGAGCAGGTGGGTGCCTGAAAGAAGGCTTTGATCCCATGGGAAGCCTGTGCTGGAGCAGGCTTGTGGCAGGAACCCGCAGACCTGTGGAGAGAGGAGACCACGCTGGAGCACATTTCCTGGTAGGGCTTGGGACCATGTGGGAGACCCACGTTGGAGCAGGCTGTGCTGGAAGGACGGCACCCATGGAAAAGTGACCCAAGTGGGAGCAGTTCTTGGAGAACTTGGAGGAGGTAGAGCCTGGGAAGGAGGAAGGAGTATGGGAAAGGTGTTTTTAAGATTTATTTTATTTGTCATTATTGTGCTCTAACTTTGTTATCAATAAATTTAATTAAGATCCCCAAGAAGAGTCTGTCTTGCCTGTGATGGTAGAGTGATCTCTACCAGTCCTTATCTCAACTCATGAGCTTTTCGCTATGTTTTCTCTCCCCTGTCCAGCTGCAGAGGGAAGTGATAAAGTGGCTTTGGTGCACGCCTGGCACCCAGCCAGGGTCAACCCTCTACAACTAACTGAAAAAAGTTCAGATGTGGGCTTGTTCAGATGTGGGTAATAAATCTTGGTGAAATGAACTCTAACCAGAAGGCCTGAAAACAAGAGCACATTCAAGAGAGTAAATCAAACATTATGAATTGAGCCTTATTAATTCTTTTGGGTTGGTTCTCTCAGTTTATCCCTGATTAACTATGATTTACTTAATTATAACCAAGCAACACATATAACCCTTGAAATAGTGTCAATGCTGTCATGGTCAGTATTTTCCTTATTTAAAAAAAAAGAAGAGCTTCTTTCTGAACCTTCTGTTTCTGTGTTGTTTCAGTTCAATGTCATTGTAGTTTGCTCCACATTGCAACTATTGCAAAAAAAAATTGTTCCATTCTATTTGACCTGCATGTAAACATTCCAAATATTCATGGTTTTGGTGTAACAGTGTGAAAATAAAAATGCACACTGACAAAGTTATAAGTAATTTCTACAGAACTATAGTGATTAAGTGACTGTCAAGCCACAAAGGGGACAATAAAAATATGTCAGGTCAGCTCAATATTTCTCAGTGGTTCATAGAGGTTAATGAGGAATGAACCGAATGTTTTGTAATCAGCACACAAGTGATTAGTTCAGTGCCACTCATTCTCAGTAATGAAGAAGAGGATAGTAACATTATATAGATGTTAAGAATACAAGGGGAGAACATATCTTCTGAAGGTAATTATGATTAAAAACTAGGTACATTAAACCCTGGTCCTTCACTTATGAACCTTTCACTGTATTTTCTCTCCTCTGTCCACTTGTGGAGGAAATTAATACAATGGCTTTGGTGGGTGCCTGATATCCAGCCAAGGTCAACACACTGCAATATCTCTGTATAATTTTACGTTCCTTTTTAGGCAAAAAAAAAAAAAAAAAAAAAAAGAACTTTTATCTTGCATTTTGATAGATTGCTTTGCATGACTGACATGTGCCAGTAACAGCATTAATAAGAAAGAATACATACACTCTCTCGGAGATTTCTGGCATAATGCCAATAGTTCAATAGGGTCAATGCAAGGGTTAGGCAGTAAAATAAACAGATACTCTTCAGCTTTGAAACATTATTGTAGCTTCCTACAAAACTTTGAGAAACTGATCCCCTCAAATAAGCATACTTGGAGTCCTACATTTTAGTCTGAAGTTCCAGGGAACTTTTGAAAATAATTTGAACAAAATTATTCTCTTGTGACTGCAGTAAGATGAAGATGATATGACTCTGGATATCCTTTACAACGTAAATTATTCAACAACCAAATGATGAATACCATCATACCAGCATATCATGAAGGAGAATCATGACAAATACTGGCAAAACACCTGTGTATTGCTCACGGTCTGATTCAATGTATTTGGGCTATTGAAAGAGTATGAAATTCTTCGTAGTCTCCCCATTCAGGAAATACTACAAAAATGGAGAACTGGTATTAAAATTTGAGCACACGTCATCTTTTCTCTATCTCAACTTGACACCAGTTTTTACCCGATACACATGTCAATTGAACACCTACCTCTGTCATTCTGCCTTCACTTGATGCTGTCATTGGAAGGTTCACAAAAGAGAAAGTCCAGCAGCACATTGCTATCCTGGTCATTCATACTATTCACAGTAACTAGTAGTAGATTCTCTTCAGAGCTTCACTACATTGGTCCTTCAGAGAAATTGATTCTGTCCTGAGGGAAACAAAAGTAAGGTGGCATTGGCAAGTCTTTCTTTCTATTGCTGTTCCCTAAAGGATCCTGTTCACATTTTCACCCACCCACTGTGATCTTTAATGTTAGATGATCTTGAACCACCAGAAATCTCCTCCAATCTCTTCCTTCTTTCCTTAAATTCTAGACACTTTCCCATCACGTTTGTCTCACTAAGTTCCAGGTGATTTTTGCTTTCTCAGTAAGTGGTTTTGATTTTTTTAAACAATAAAAGCAGATATTTTACTGTTTTTCATTACCCTGTGACTTCTTAGTAGTTCTTCAACTTCTTACGCTGTATGCGGTGGTACAGAAAGGATCATGGACTGTAAGACTTCATGACACCTCAGCATGGCTCAGAAAGACTATCTTGAGCTGTGCCATGGTTTAACCACCGCCATCAACCATATCCCACACAGCCGCTCACTCACTACCCCACCAGCAGCATCAGTAGAGAATCAGAAGAATAAAAGTTGGAAAACTGATGGGTTGAGATTGGCAGTTTAATAAAGAAAGCAAAAGCCATGCCCATAAGTAAACAAGGAATTAATTTGCTTCTTGCAATGGGCAGGCAGGTGTTCAGCCTTATCTAGGAGAGCAGGGCCCCATCACGCATTAACAGTTACTTGGGAAGACAAATGCCATCACTCCAAACGTCCTGCCTCTTTCTTCTTCATTCCCCACTTTATATACTGAGCATATGGTACGGAATATCCCTTTGGTCAGTTGGAGCTACCTGTCCCAGCTGTGTCTCCTCCCACATTCCCATGCACCCCCAACTTCCCTGCCAGTGGTACAGTATGAGGAGCATAACAAACAAAAAAACACCTTGGCTCTGTGAAAGACCTGATTAGTAACAACAAAAACATTTTTATATTATCAACCCTGTGTGCAACACAAATCCAAAACACAGCCTCATACCAGCCACTGTGAACAAAATTAACCCTACCCCAGACAAAACCAGCACATGCTGTGAAGAAAAGGTGCTAATTTCTTGTCTGGGGTGGGAGGTGGGAGTATTTTACTTTGGAGCAGAAGGTGTGAGCTATTGCAAACTAGAAAAGTGTGATCTTCTCTTTACAGGACACTTCAGCCAGAAGCTGACTCAAGTAACAAACGGATCATTTCTCATAGGAACTGTAAAGGAAAGGGAATGGAAAGAAGACAGAAGTTTTGTTACATCTTGGGAGAATCTAAGTGGGTTTTTTTTTGAAGAGTAGTAAAAACTTTGTGATCTTCAGGGCTAATTAACTGGGACTACTTCCTTAGTCATTATGAAGTTGTTTTAGACCCTCGGAGAGGGGCCAGACAGAATTAAGCATCTTCTACAGAACAGCCGAGCAAGCAAAGCTTGCCTCATTCTCTCTCCTCCTTTCTCCTTGGCATACTGCAGACACTTTACTAATACACTTTCCTCCAGCTAACTGCTTGGTCTTGTAGGAAAGCTGTCTTTTCCTGCTGAGACAGCACTCTCAGGCACATGCCACTATGCTAAAAAGGTCAAAAAAGACAGAGAACCAGGGAACACTCAGTCAGATTTACTATGTCTCTGCAAAGCCTGGTAGATGAGTTATGAAGAGGAAGGAGAGGAAACATAGAGAGATGAATCTTATTCTTTCTTAATTCTAAGCCTATTTTATAATTTATTTATGATTCAAGCTGATAGAATTTTCTTAAGAAGCACAAAAAAAAAAAAAATTGAACTATAATTTTATTTTATTACCATAACTCTTAGAATTGGTTATGGATAAGGCTGTATTGTTTCTATCCAGATCCTCCAAACTAGTCTAATTCAGGAATAAATGTATGAGACAAAGCTATAGTTTACAACAAAGAACAGAAAGTACTTCATTTTCATTAGATAACATTTTAGTGTTGTTTCTGTTGGAAAGGAGACTCAGTTAACATCTATAAGAATGCTCAGAGAATAGAGTTATTTTTCCCTCTATAAAGCTGGCATTGAGACTTTACAGATTCAGCACAGTGAAATGATGTGAGTCTATGTCAAGAGCACTCTCTCTGGCCAGAAAAAGCAGATGACTCATGATTCAATGTGTCAGGGGTTTTTTTTGTATAAAGCCAAGCTACACTTAGTAGCTACAAATCATAGAATCATAGAATGATAGAATATCAGGTTGGAAGCGACCTCAAGGATCATCTAGTCCAACCTTTCTTGGCAAAAGCAAAATCTAGACAAATGGCCCAGCACCCTGTCCAACTGAGTCTTAAAAGTGTCCAACATTGGAGAATTCACCACTTTCCTGAGGGCATTATTCCAATGGCATTGTGAAAAATTTTCTGTCCAGTCAGAATCTCCCCAAAAGTAACTTGTACTCATTAGCTCTCATCTTTTCCATGTGACTCCTTGCAAACTTCTTTATAGCCACCCTTTAAATACTGGGACAAGGTGACAAGGTCTCCCCAAAAACACCTTTTCTCAAGACTGAACAAATATTCCTTCAAAAATTTTCCAGATTAAATCTCAGGTAATAAAACAGACAAAAAAGTTGCCATGTGTGTAAAGTAATTGCACTTTCTTTGAATTCTCTTCTCTGCTCCTGAAAAACAACCCTGACTACTCTCTAGTTAAGGAAATTTCTAATTAACTAGAAACTTCTCAATCTGTCTCACATCTCCTGTTACCACATGACATTGAATACCAGTCTATTATTTTTTTCTTCTGGGTTACTGGGCTAACATATATCTTAATTAGCTCATTTCTTAGTTTATGTCTCAGTATGCTTTTGGTTCTTAAAGGCCGTTAATACACATAAATTAAATTACCAATGATTTATGTTGGTTTGGCAAGTTTTTGTTAATTAGGGTTTTTTGTTTGCTTTTTTTTTTAATGAGATTTGCCCTACTAAAATCTCCACACGGAACCCAGAGCAACTTAACTAAGAGTGCATCTTCTAAGACTGTGTCATCCAGCTGATTTTGGAGTAATCTTTCACAGGACAACTATAAGCATCTTTTACTGTACACAACAGATTATAAAAGCTCATTAGGATACTTTAGGGGGAAAACCGAGTCGATCTCAAAATCTCACTTGAAGAGGTATTCTTCATACTAAGTTCATTAATTTGGGTTAAATAATTTCACTAGTTAAGATGTACACTTAATCTAAATTAGACTACTTCTAATTTCAAGTCAGAGGAGGCTGCAACATTTTTTTTCTTTTAAATTAAACTGAAAATGTGTGGTTTTTTTCTAAGTTCCCTGTCACCATTCATAAAGATACAATAATTTCAAATGCCTGCTGATCTGTTCTAATCCCTTTTTCATACCTATATGTTGTAAACTTTGAAAAGCCATCAATGGTCATCAATAAATTAATAGCCTTTTAAAGGAGAAAGAAACAAAATGATTCTGGAAAGATGGGGTGAGTCTAGAAAAGCTTGTTGATGCACATTCCTAGGAAAGTGCTAAAATAAAACGACAGGGAGGCTTGTTGCAGTGACTGATTACATGTGTTGGCAGATACTGGAAACCTGTAGGAGGGCATTTCAAGTGGATCCCAGGTACTGTAAAGACAGGATAAAATAATGTCAGAGATAGTATAAGAACGTGTCTCCACATGGCCCCTGATCTAAAGTGAGGACTCTGGGAAGACTCCTGTGAAAAGATTGAAAGGTCATCTCTCCTGGTGAAGAGGGTGTTTGGAGAAATGTGTCAAATCAAAGACTTGTGTCATATCTTGTGTGGTCTAGAGACTTTGTAATGGAAACTGTTTTATTTTGCATAGGCAATAAAAATATTTTCTGGCTAAAGAGATGTATATAGATATAGATATAGATATAGATATAGATATAGATATAGATATAGATATAGATATAGAAATTCCCAAATTAAAAAAAAAAAAAAAAAAAGTCTGAATAAATACTGAAATTCTACTCTATATAAATTAGAAGAGTTTCCATCAAACAAGCAAACAAAAAAATATTTTGGAAAGATTCTTCAGGAGATATTATAATATGAAACTTAGAAGACCTGGAGTGAAATGCCTGACATAGCCACTAAAACTAGAATCTTGAAAGAGGACTTTTCAAATATTCCAGGTAAGCTCTTTCCTCAGAGATGCATGTAAAGAATAGAGATAGTGGGACTTAGTGTGTAACCTAGGCATGTTTTAACACCAAAAATCAATTCAGATTTCCAGATTTTAGAGGTGAAATAATTAGGGGCCACATTAATCATTCGTGTCAGTATCTGTATGTCCATACATAGTCTCTGAAGAAGAAATAACATGCATCCAGAAACTGTGTGATTTTGATCCATTGTTGCTTAAGAATAGTTCTGTTTCTTAGATTGAAATGGACACATCGCATGTTAAAAATTAAACAGGAAAATTCCATCTTTTAAAATTACACTTGCAATTTCATTAAAAATGCCATTTGTTTTGGTTAGAATTATTTCATACAGATACAAATTTATAACTGTTTTATTTTATTTTATTGTTGAGTTCTGAGTAAAGAATTGTTATATTTTGCTAGAAATAAATATTGAGCTGACAGTTCCAAAAATACCTTTCTTTTGTAAGAGTGTCAGAATTTTAAAAAATACTAATTGATTTCTTCAGGCTCTCAGTGTTCTTCTAGTCTTACTGAAAGTATATACTGACAATTTTAGGAGTTTCTTGGTTGAAGTATGTATGTACGGGAATATGTATGTATATGAATATGTATGTTTATGAATACGTATGTAAAGAAGCTGCACCTGCTGATTAAATAAAAGAAATTTAAAAAATCAAACTTCACTCATAAAAATTCTGTATCATGAATAGATTTATTTTCATTATATGTGTTGACACATAAAAGAAAAATATAGCAGGTGAAATTATAATTATTAATGAAGACATAAGAAAAGAGACTGTAAAAATAATCTAGGCCATGAACACAGAGAAATTACTTGCAAGGAGAAGAAAGCTAATGTTGAAAAGTAGGGACAGCATTTATTAATACCTTCAACTAGAGAACTAGAGGTCATGGGACAATAATGAGAGTTTCAGAGATCCCAGACCTCAGGCTTTGTGAATGAAGTTCTTGCTGGTAGAATCAAGCATTAGGTACACAAAAGCTCTGATACAAGAAATAAAAGTTTTTAAAATAGTAGTTCTAAATTCATCCATCTGGATGAGTACAAGTCATTAAATTTTAGTGGCCTGAGCACTGAAAAATGAGAGATTTATCTGTAGAAATTATTATCTGGAGTCCTCATTGACTGAATCATTGGAGTAGAGAAGGCACCACAGGAAAGGAGAAGAAACTTCTAAATTTACAATGCAAGTAACCCCCACTCCTTCCACTACAGAAGTATTTTGACTTAAGAAAAATGAGAGTATCCAAGTGAACTTTCTGCTTAATGCACATTTGTTAACTTCTAAGTGTTTTAAACTGTAACACTTTAAAGGGCTTGGAAGGATTTCTGTTTCTTTCTTGCTTTACTGAATGTCAAAAATACTTCCTATTGCTTTCACTGACATACAGATAGCTCTGACATTGACAGGAAACTGTGTGAATCACTTGGCCAAGTGCACTTTGAATTCTCAGGAAGCCTTCAAAAAACTCCCTTTAATGATCCATTCCTCAAAGTCCAGTTTGGCTAAGTGACACACATATCTTGGGTGGATTGTAATAAGATCACTGTTCTCAAGTTATAAAATATTTACCTATGGCATTTAGATAAAAACTTTATAAAATGAAGACTTTGTTACTTCTGGAAAATTACAGCCCAGGTCTGTTACTTAGGCTAGAGAAGGACCGTGGGAAGGAGGCACAGCTGAGTTACTGTTAGAGAAACGTGCTGCGTGTTTATCGTGTGTTCACCCAGTGGTGTGGGCACATTGGTTAAACCGAGTCTGTTGAGCCTTAAAACTATGTAAACTCTAAAACTCTATGAAAGAGACTATTGTGGTATTAAAGATAGCACTTCCTTTTCCTCTCAAATGGAGTTGGTGTTAATTCTGCTTGTCACGTCCATCTCAACCACATCATTTACCCCCAAAAGTTACATGTACTTGTCTTTTTCCAGCCTAGCTACACTCAAGTGACCACTTTGTAACCTCAAACCATGCCCAAGCAGTACTAGTCTACTAGGGATTATTCGGAATTTTCTTTTGTATCTTCTCACTAAAATGAAGCCCAGTAAAGAATGAGAAAGCTCTTCACCACGAAACTCTATTTTACATATAGATAATTTATAGTGAATTATAACTATGTACTTCGCTGTATTTAACTCTGTTATTGATAAAATATTTTATCAATATGTGTCAAAACTAAAATTAATAAGTAAGGTTTCATTATAGCAATTTGAATTAAGTAATTTCTGTCCAAAATCATCAAAAGATGGTATATCCTATAGAAATGCATTATTAGAAACTGAAAAAAACAGGAGAAAAAATAACATTACATTTACTATCTCTGGACCAGTTAGAAGATGATGTTTTTATACAACTAGATTTTCAAAGCAGTGAAGAGACTAGAAAACCAAAACTTTAATAAAAGAACATCTATGTGCGTGCAAGTATGTGTGTGTCTGTATACAAATTTACCAGAGAGCAAAGTGACAGAAGAAACCTGATGAGAGATTCTCTTAAGACTTTTAAATTCTCTGTAAGGTTACATATTGAATTCTTTCCCTGTTTTGCTTATTTGTGCAAATGAGCAGCAATTCTGGCAACTTTCAAAATGTGTTGCATTAAAATGAATTTTTCTTGCAAAATAGGAACAAGTAATGACAGAAGCCTATCAGGACTTGGGACCTCTAGAAGAGCTAGGACACTTAATCTTCTACTGACTTTTTACTAAGGCTTGGTTTCCAAAACTTTTAGATTTTGAACCTGAAAAGGATTTGAACAATGAATGATTTTAAGTTCCTAGAGCTGTTCTGGTTTTGCTGAATACCATACAAAAGCTACCATATACCTTCTCTTCCATTCATGTACTAGCTTTCCTACTGCTGTCTAAATTTCTAAAGTGAGATTTTTCAACAATTTTACACTGTATATGTGCAGTATCTTGACCATCTATCTTCACCATTTTCTGTTCTTGTAGCTTCACCATCAATTGGATGCCTTTACAACTATGCTTGGAAAGCTGAATGCTAGAAAGATACTAAATGGTAAAAATGCTTGTTAGAAACATGTCATGATGGTGTGGATGCTCATTTACCTATCTTTTTTTCAAATCATGTCACAAAAAAGTTCCAAACAACATGAAAAAAAGTACAAAGAATGTTTCAAACCAAGCAAAATAATAAAATTTACTGAAATTTCTAATTACAGTGAAATGCTGAAAACTATGTGTTGAAGTGCTCAAGACCATGAAATAGAGATTTGATATAAATATGAGGTTTCCTTTTCTTTTGATGCACAAAACTTTACACAGGTTGCAGGACTTTACGAATTGATTTTTGTAACTAGCTTTTCAGTTTTCTGGAGCAATTAGAATGACTTCTGCAGAAAACATGCTCTTAAATTGCCAACAGAAAATGCTATTAGATTGTCAACAGGAACGTTATTAGATAATGTTGTTTGCTCATTTCATCTTTATCTTGTACTAGCTTTCATGAGCTTAATTAAAGCACAAGGTATTAATGTTAATATGATACTTTGATACACATCAAATTAATTTCAATAGCTAATAGCTCATTATTGTTCTTTATTAGGTTCTCTACGTAGTGTGCGTTGCATTAACAATGAAAAGAATTCTGTTTGGAAGAATTTGCAAAATGCGTCCATTGAGGTAAATATTCTAGTATAGCAAAGATATAGAAATGTAAGCTCCAATATGTTAATAAACACTGTCTACATCACAATTTCCAGATTTTCTCTCTCCTCTCACCACAAAGAACATTATTTGAAGTCCTGTGTCTGACCTGTAACTACACTCCTATGAAACATAATTTTCTTAGAAACATTACTGCAAGAGTACATAACATTTTATGTACTGTGAGCTCAAAACTAAATTCATATTTCACGTTTATATACTATTTGAGGAATTTTCATTTTCTTTTATTGTTTCTTTTGGTACATCAAGTTTCAGTTTAAAAGGCTAAAATATCTATCCATTTCTTATTTGAAGGCTGTGAGTATTCTCCAATGGTCCTGAAAAAAAGCTAAAGGGTTGGCTTCTAAACTTTTTGAAAGGCACACTTATAGCTAATATAACATGCTGTAATTTTGGTCATTGTGTCAAGAATCATTATAACAATGTAAAAGCACCTTGGAAGAGTCTTGGGCTATAAACCTGTGGTGGAAAACCAAATGCCTTAGTCACTTTGTCTCACAACACCAGTTCCAGGCCATCCATGTGGCAGGACTAACATGAGATCTAAGGACTAGAGATATTTGTCTTTTTCCCTTGCTTCTTCAAGGCAAAGGACAGCTATCATATTCTACTCCATACTCAATACTGATGTAGCTGGTTTGGTTCTTAACTGGGCAGAAATTCCAATTAAGTGTAGTGGTTTTGTTCTCAATCGATTCCTTACTTATTATCTTCTGTGAGATAAGGATTTGGCAAAATGCAAAGGAGGCTCAAAACTTTAAAGAATATAAAGAAAGTTTATTAACACAACTAAAAGAAAAAAAAAAAAAGAATCAGAATAAACCTTCAGAACACTTCTCCTCCCCCCAGCCTCTTCTTTCCTTTCTTGCTGACAATGTAAAGAGACAAAACTTGGGATTTTCAGTCAGTTTACCACTTCTATAATAATCTTTTTTCAGTCTACTTAGGGAGAGGAGTCTCTTTTGTCAGCCATTGGAGACTTCGCCACAAGAAACAGTTCTCTCGTGGGTTTAATGTCACAGCGAAGTCAGCCGCCCAGGAATGGTTCTCTGCTCGCAGTGTGAAAGTCCCTTCCCTCCACTTACAGCTTTTCCCACAACTGTTTTCGAGGGTTCAATCTTTAGCTAATGGGGTACCATTTTAAGGATGAGCTGTTCAGAAGCAAAGGTTCTCTTCAACCATCTCTGGAATCATCTTCATCTCTGGGAACAGAGGTCTTCTTCTTCTTCCCTGGGGCAAGGGTATTCATCACTCATCTCTCTGTTCAAGCTTCTCATTAGATAACAGCTATTTCAACTTCTGGTAGCTGCACAGGGGGGCTGCTCCAACGGAGCAGAAATGGCTGAGATTTTTTTTAGCCAAGCCTTGCCGCAGGCTGGTCCACAAGGAGCAGGACCATGGCCCGGCCCCCGCTGGGCCACGCAGGCCCCCCAGTTACCTGTCCAAACACCGTAAGCAAGAAAGCTCTCCCGGAGCTTGTCCGTGCTTAAATGTGGTTCACAGAGGCATGTTCAGCTTTCTTAAGTGGCTTAACAGAGTTGTCAATATTCAAGTTAGCCAGCTGACTGGTTTTATTGGGTCTGGAGAAGCTGTAAGCAGCCCCTCGCAAAAGAATCACTTCTGTGGCTGGTGGATCTCTCCTTAACTAAAAACCAAGCTATGCTAAACCACGACAACAGAGCACTGCTGTGGGAGAGAGGAGATTGTGAAGGGGTGTGTTGTGGCTTGTTAGGCAGCAGCTTTTAAGTATTGTGTTGAGGCTTCTGAGCAAGCACCTTTGAGGAGTTTGCGGTGGGAGCTGAGAACTTACTGAAATGTACTGTATAATGAAAGCATAACAGTTCTTGACACGTAGTCTGGTGTACTTGTTCAGCCTGATGAGAATTTATGATGAACATCATACCCTTCACCCACCAGTCATGACACTTGGTCTGTGCCACAAGGCTGGAGAATCACCGCAATCCTTCTTTAGTGTAGAGGAATGGGTACTTCCCATCAGATTTATATTTCTGACAATCCTTTGAAACATAACTGGAATAACATACTTTGTTCTGGTAAAAAACATAATAAAGATTTCAAGGTAAAAAATATAATAAACAAAAAATTCAAATTCAGACCTTTTTCTATTTGAATACCTTTGGTGTAATCCACTCAAGAGAGATCTTTATTTATCCTTGTTCCTGCCATCATGATCCTGACAAATAGAATTTGAGGCAGATATGTCCACATCTATTATTGTCTCAGAAGCGTTGTGTTTAGTTCTACAAGTTCTATGTTTTAGCCCCAATTATAAATTATTAGAAAATACTAAGCTGTGTTTATATAGAATGTAAAGGCCACATTGTGAAAAACCTATTTTAAGAGTTTAATTTGCCTTAGAAATAGTTTAGGACTTAGCCAAACACCAAGAGAATCCAAACTGACCCTTCTTACAGAGGAAGAAGTCAATAATTGCATATCTGTGATAGAATCTATATAATAGTCAAAGATAGGGTTTCGTTATAAAAAAGGGCAGGTTTAAAAATTGCAGTAGCTTTATGTGAAAGTGACTCTGTGGGCCTGCATAAATCCATGAAACTATGAATGTATTTCACATTTTTAACTCATCTAGGCAAGATGAGACCAATTTTTGGAGCTTATGTAAGCAGCAGATGAATATTAATATATTTTCAAACATATTTAGGAATTTTCCAACTGGGAAATTTCCTGTTGCAATGTTTCAAATGCTAGCAAGAAAACTTTGGTCATTTAATACTAGATATATTTGCAGGTGCAGGTAGTAAAAAATCTGTTTAGTTTAAGCCAAATTTGATTTTTGACATTTGTTTTGTCTGATATCAGCACAATAGAAAAAAAACAAAATAGTTTTCAGTTTTTGCTTTGTTTTGTTGTGGTTTTAGGTGAAAAATGAAGTTTTTACCATTTGTTTTTGCATAGAAACCTGATACTACTATAGGACAGGTGAAGATGTTTACATAAAGTGAGACAATTTGGCTAGTACACAAAATTAGGACACTAACTGTGAATATAAAGCAATATGTTGAAACTCTTTAGAAAAATGCAGAACAGTGCTTTTCATCTCAGAATGCTCTGATGATTGGGAAAAGGTTCCTTTGTATCCCTTGTATTTTAACTGATAGAGCAATTACTCTTCTTTGAAATTAAACATTCTATGTCCAAATGTTCCTTGGCAAAATAATTTGTCTCCACAAAATATTTTATTCTTTTATTTATATTATACTCCACAAAATATTATTATTTATTTATTTAACATTTTATTCTGGGAAAAAATAATAAATCAATTGAGCAAATACATTTAAGCAATGTCAAAATAATTAACTACTTTTTCAGTTCTATTGCACTTTTAAAAATTTCATACAGGTTTGAATAATCAATATTTTTAAAGTATTTTTTCATAAATATTGAGCATAAGCGATCACTTTGTCATTTATCTTATTTTGGGTATGATTAAATAAATATTTGAAGTGACTAATGATAATGTACATTTTTGTATATTATCATAAGGGATTTTCTAAGTACATCAACTTCTTTTTGCCCTCAAAATTGCCACCACTTTATTGTGCTATTAAAAAATTTAATGAAACAAGCATCAGACAATGAAAGTAAAGCATTTTTTACTAAAATTGCTGATGGTACAAAACTACAAAAAAAAAGTCACATTGTCATTTGTAACAAGGTATAGAATCACGGAATGGTTGAGGCTGAAAGAAATTTCTGAAGGTCTTCTGGTCCAACACCCTGTTCAAGCAACCCTACAGCTTGTTGTCCCAGACTAGGTTCAGAAAAAAAAAAAGAGAAACATCCACAAAACTTCACAGAATACACTTCCTTCTTTCTCAATGCAAAATGTTATTTACCAGATGAAGTCTTCATGAAACTAGAAGCAAGAGTTCTGATATGTATTTCAAACGAAAAAGGAGGGATAATTTTTTTGCCTTTTTTCAACTGTTAAATAATTTAAGTTTTCAATATATAGGTGAACTTTGTATGTTTTTACCTCCTCTGAATTCGCTCCAGATTTGTAGTTCTCCAGACACAAAGACTTTGCTTATTGACACCAGCTGCATTAGCTGATACAGCAAAAATATGGATTTTACTCTTTTAACTTCCTCAAGAGTAAACTCATAAATGTCTCTTGGACCAACAGAACAATTTGAAAAATAAGAAAATTTGAGCTTATTTTAATAGTTGAACATTGCAGAAGTGATGTCAAGGACTTGATTTATACCATGTAAGAGAAGACAATTATTTGAGATGCCTAAATTGATAGTGAAAGAAATTTATAGAAAGTCCTTAGGCTGCTTCTGGAGTCAATGAAGGCAGTGCATTATCTTAAGAAAGCAATCAAATTATTGGGCAATTTTATTTTTTTTTTTTTTTTTAAATTGGCTGAACAGTAAGGGGGCCCTGGGGCTCATTAACCTTGTTTAGGTTAGCCTAATCTATGATGAAAATTAGCTTTATGAAAAAAGTACATACTATACCTCAATTAAACATACACAGGCATATTAAATCAGTTTGGCTACGTGAATACTGTGTCTATAATAGCAAATTAAATAGGGCCAAGGCCCATTCTCTGGACCTTGTAAAATGACATAGGACTGTTTATATCCACTTTAATAAACTTTCATCTCCTCATAAAAAAAGACTTGTCTATGCCATCTATTCCAGTGACCTCTGACTCTCAATATCTGGATAAAAAATGACCAGGAATAACCAAGGAACACATGATCCCTGGAGAGAACAAATCTATATTTCAGGCCATACTAATGTTTTGCAGCCTGAACACTCATACCTGATGAGCAGCTCACTCATCAGCACTATACTCATAGCTTCCAGGTCAGATTTCCTAAATCCTAATCTGGGAATGCATAGGATGCAAATTTTCTTAATGCAAATCTGTGACTTCCAGACCTGAAACCTTTTTTCAATATATTTCTTTGTAAAATCGTATTTAGTTCCTCCTTGCAAAGCATAGAAGTATTTGACATTGGGTGAACAGTGGAGCCCTGAGATAGAGATATACAAACTGAAGTCAATGTCTCTTTATTTTGCCTTTATCCACCACCCTAGTGTGAACATTTAGAAATGCCCTTCTATAAGAATTCATTAACAGTTCTCATTTCGATGGATATTAATTAATATGCACCCCTTGTAGCTTTTTTATTATAATGTGACAATTTAATAGGCAGGAAAATTTTGAATAGACAAATAATTTTACATGGATAATTTCAGATACATGGGCAGGGATATCTTGGATACCCTTGAGGATTTGGTTTTGCAATTACATGCAAGTCCTAATTACACGTTTTGTAAGTGAGAATTTTTCTAGTTACTTCTCTCAGTACTGCAATTTTTGTGAAAATTTGTTGTCCTTTGAGCTATAACTCACTGCATTTTGGAGTGGATTCCTACATATTCATGAATTTAAATATACCAATTTGAATAAAATTATTTTCATTAAATTATAATAGAAAAAATATCCTTACTGTCATAACTCAAAAGCAGAGAAGAAAAAAATTATAGGTTGAACAGGGACATAGAGTTTTGAAATAATTATATTTCCGTTCAATTGTACCAGGAACTGCTATCTACTTTTAATGAGTACTGCTCAGTTCTGATGTTGTTTCATTTAGCTTCCTTTCTGTTAGTAATATACCAGGCTTAATTTTTTTCACCTCTGTGCATTTAAGAGTATAGAATTCTAGATCTCATTCCTTCCCCACCCCAAAACACAAAAGTTTATTTATTCTTTGCACCACTTATCCCTGTAATTTAGAAAGTAGGTGAGTGCAAAAAGTAAAATTCAATTGAAAATCCTAAGACCTGTCCTGAAGGCTTTTTGTCTTCTACAATTCTGCCCATCCCTCTTCTTCTTTATCCCTCTGCCCCCTCCTTTTGTCCTGTGCTCCTCAGCAAGTTGCTTTTCCACCAGTTAATCTACTTCTGCTTTCCTGAGTTTGAGTAACACACAAGTCACTACCCTTCAAACTATTATGAGGACAAATTCAAAAGTTTCTAAATCTCTTATTAAATGGTTTTTAATAACATTTTCACTAATTTTTGCTTCTAGTCAAAAGGAAAAGACCAAAATTACAAAAATGTTGTGGTCCAGAATCCACTTTCTTGAGGAATTAAGTTCATTATCTAACACTCTCATAACAGTAGAGAGGAATTAGATACCTAGGAACTTGGAGTCCTTGGTATGATAGCCAGTAAACCCACATTTTTACTACTCATTACAATTATCCTAGATAATGAGCTATAAATTTAGACCATAAATTGTGATGTTATAGGAGAAGTTTTCATTACCTCGGTGTACAAATATTGCTTCCCTTGAGATTTCTGGCAATCAATTTTAATTTCTCTTCAAAACATAATTTTAGGGAACATTTTATTCCTCATTTTATGGACAGTGGAGATTTAGATGAAGAAAGGAGCGGGAAGACGGAAACTATTCTTTTTGTGTGTTAAAATTAATTGCTGTTAGTTGATAAATCATTATGAAGGTTAAAAAAATGTTTAATTGCAATGTTTACTCTTATCTGTGCCATTTTTTCAGTAGATTAGTACACTTCAAAACCGACATTACAAGATGAAAACAAGAGATAAGCTGCTGAAGTCCTCCCAGTCCATTATGGCTGAAATGTTTCCTCATATTACACAATCTGTGTGGTCAGAAAAGTTTACAGAAACTTGCCTCTTTGGAGTAGCTGATTAGTTTTAAGTAATCTTAATGGTTTTTTACAGAATTTAAAAGAGAAAATACTAAGTTGTCTTTCCTTAAGTTTGTATAAGTATTTGTATATCTGTCTGTGTCCATGATGACTTTGATAACTGATCATAAAAGTTAATTACAAATTTTCATGACCTGCTTCATCAAGAATACAGAGTCCTGATCTTCTAGAATTAATAATAAAACAATCATTACATGTCCTGAGGAGAAACACCTGTAGAAAAAACTGAATAACCCATTGAATTTTCAAAATGCTTCTTAAGATGTGTAAGATGATGATAATATTTCAAGATTCCAAGTATTAAAAAATTTTTTAAAAACTAAAAATTAAAAAAAACTACTCAAACCCCCTGCAAAAAAATACAGCCCCAAAAGAAACCCACAACCCAAACAAAAACAAAACCAAAAACTAATTCAGAAAAATTACCATAGGCTTGGTAAAAGTCATGGAAGACAAAACTATTTATGTGAAGATGATGTATGAATTAACAAAGACAGCCTTTCTAACATGTACTACAAAACCAGAATTTATCTGTCAAAAACATCTGTACGTGTCATATACAGAAGAATTCCTTTACACCAAGTGAAGAGATGAATTGACTTTAGGGCTATATGTGTTAGTAATTTAAACTGTAATGGAATTTGAAGAGTCTTTTTCATGTTTTTGCTCCACACATTGTGCACTCAAGAAGTTCTCATGGAACTTCAGAATAGCTGTAGAACATCCCCTAAAAGCAGACTAAAGAAGACCACAAAGCTTTGGAGGAAAAGGGAGTTTATGGGATATTTTAAATGACCACTGGAATAACTCCTCATGAGAAATAGCAGATATTCTGTGATCAAACTGGGTCCACCAACACAAAACAGACTGTAGGTACTGCAGTCATCTGCTCCAAATGTGAACATCATCTTTTAACTCCAGAGAACAAACATCTCATATGAAACATTTAATTTTTCTAAGTTTAAAAAAAAAAAAAAAAAGTTACATTTATTGTATTTTTCTGTGTCTTTCAGTTTTGCTTCTGAGCTTGCAGAATGCACTAGGTAAGGATTTGTTTGTCGTTATCATCACCTGTAAATAAACGACACCTTAAATCCTACTTGACCTGTAATTTCTTTGATGGATATAAATGCTCTAAGGTAGAGTAGAACAAAATATGATCCTGAGTATGTTTCAGTTTCTTGTCCAGTGATTTATAACAGCCATACAAAATGAAGTTTATACCCTATAAATTCCAACACATGTTTATCTTCTGAAACTCATTTAGTTTCTATGACATGCCAAAACAATTTATCACTTCTACTGTGTTACATTAAAATTGGAATTTATTGTTCATTTCTTCTTTTCTCTTTTGAAGACAATGCAGCAAGCTCCAAAGATCAAGTGAAGAATAATGAAGGATGACACACTTAGAGCTTTGAAATCCAAGTACCTCAGCAATAATGTTGCTGCATATAAAATAATAATGGAGAATAATAAATAAAAGGAACGCTGAAGTCCTTGACAATTTATTAATCAAAGATTGCAAAATGACTGATTCAAATTCAACTTCTGTTCCTTAACATTAACTCTGTATAGCTAAGAAAACAATGCATAGAGAACAGGAAAAGTAGAAATTTCAGCCATGATTTGGCTGTAATACATTACAGAATGTGCTATATAGATAGCATACTAAATATAGCATAGAGGTAATGATGAAGTGCTAAAGCACCTGACTTGTATTTCTGGTCGAGGTTGCTTTGGCCATGTTATTTTGGAAACTGTATTATCTTTTGTGACCATGGTTCTTATTATTTAGCCCATACACAGCTAAACAAATGATTAGTAATTAGTTATTAGGACTCTCGTGTTTCTGCATTCTGAAGCACTTTTCATGTCTTTACACACAAATTATTATTTTTTCCAAGTAGTAAATTCTGTACCAACAAAGAAGAATATTAAAAAAAAATAAAAACAACAACAGACAATCATTCAACTACATGGCAATACAAACGAGTGAGCAAATTCTGAAAAATAAAAGAATTACATGTAATGACACTTCAAGATAATATCTTCCTATCTTCTAGTTAATAGGAGTTCAGAAACCTTTTGAGCAAAGGATGGTGTGCTCTGGTCATAACTTTAGGTATATTTTATTTTCATGAATTTTTTCTGGTGGTTTTAAACTGCTCTAACTCCCTTTCTTCAAGGACTTTCACATTTTGTGCATTTTGTGAAGAATCTGCTTTCTTTATCATCTTGAATTTAGTCAGTTCTTGTTAATTGAAATAGATCTTCTGTTGAAAAAGCCTACAACTGTTTCCTATTTCTCATGTTTCTTTCTTTTCCCCTGCCAATTGTTTCTTTTCCAAACTTGAGTGTTAGTTTAATTTCTCCTTATACAGAAGTCGGCTCTCAATTATCCTTGCCGTTTTGTTTTTAAGTTTTTCTACTTCTGTCTTTTCTGTTTCAGAAGAACTGTCCACTGTATTCAAGGATTTTTTTAATTCTGCAGAAGTTTAACAATCTATGTATGAAAAGAATGGCACATAAAATAGCTAAAGACTATGTTGCAGTACAAGCCTCCAGGCAAATTTAAAGATGTAAAGTGTAATATTAGCTTTGATTTTTTGTGACCATCTAATACAGATATCATAGCTTCTAAAATCAATTTTTTTTCTTTCAAAAAATAAAAAAGAAAAATTAAAAACCAAATTATTTCCCTTTGTGCATTTTTTATTTTAGCATTTAGTCAAAATATTTGAGAATTGTATTGTTCTATTATTTTTTCCTAATATGTTAGTCTATTTACACTCTCCTTCAATTTTATGTGTTTATGGAGCTAATTGTCAGCATAACTACATCTTTTTGCTACAGTGTGGGAGGAGAAATATTGTTCTTGCATTCCCTCTTATGGCAGCTGACATTTCAGATAGTGCACATTTCTGACTTTGAATTAAGCTTATTACCCTAAATTGGTCCTAAATGATAATGTACTTTCAACTATAAGTAGAATAATATCAGTTTCATTTCTTCTGTTCAGGATGGAATATAGAATACTTGATATCAATCTGACTTCTAAAGAAAAGGGAAACCTTATATCAAATCTTGGCTCAGACAAGATGAGAGATTTTACCTAGAAGCAGACCTGGTTTGAAGACATTCTAAAAAGAGAAAGAATCATTGAATAGTTTAGGTTGGAAGGAACCTTAAAGATCATGTAGCCCAACCTCTCTGCCATGGGCATCTTTCACTAGATCAGGTTGCTAAAATCCCCATCCAACCTGACCTTGAATATTTCCAGTGATGAGGTATCAGAACTTCTCTTGGCAACTTTTTCCAGTGTCTCACCACCCTCAGAGTGAAGAAATTCTTCCTAGTACTATCTACCCTCTTTCAGTTTAAAGTCATTCCTCCTTGTGCTGTCCTTGCAGGTCCTTTTAAAAGTCCCTCTTAATCTTTCTTGTACACTCCCTTTAGCTGCCGGAAATCTGCAATAACGTCACTCCAGAGCCTTCTCCTCCAGGCTGAATAACGTGGAAGCTCTTCCAACCTGTCTTCATAGGAGATATGCTCCAGCTCTCTGACCGTTTTCTCTGACTGGGACTCTGGACATTTTCTGACCATGGCTGTCTCCTGCCCTCTCTCCAACAGGTCCATATATTGTACTGGGGACCTCAGGGCTGGATGCAATTTAATTCCTTCATTGTAAATGAATACAATAGTAAAGTGTTTAATAAAGAGATAGTGGTAAGTTAAAAATAGAAGCAGCCCATCAAACTTTTTGGATTGAATTTATCACAAAATCTTACAAGCATCCATAAAACCAAAGCTAACTGTATTGATGTAAATACTTAAGTTATTGTAATTGGTATCTAAACAAAACATAGATTCCTATTTAAACAATAAGGCTAATTTTTAATTTTTATCTCAATTTTATCACTTTGTGTCATCTATATCAAATAAAGAAATTTCCATGATTAAATACTGCTGATATAATATTATCTGAGCTTCTTTCTTTCTGGACAGAAGATACAGTTATGGGTGCTGTGGCCTTAAGAGCACTTTGCCATATTTACTACAACGTACTTAAACAGTGAGTTAGGAAAAGCAAATAAAATCACGTAATATGAACATCAATAGTCCACTACACTTTTTAAAAATTTTCATTATTATTTAAAAATATTTAACTTATGATTAATATATTAACCATTTTCCTTTGCATGAAATATGAACATGCATTTACTTCACAGTATACTCTAAGAACTTGTCTGTCTGAATAAAACTACACAGGAAAAGTGAAGCCAGACAGTATTTATGTACGTCTTTGCTATGAACTCAAAAAGCTTAAGGAAAATCAAAGCCTTTCTGAACATGCTCTCCCTGCAAGGGCATCTTTTCTTATTGCTTTTTAAACCTCACAAACATTGCTTCGAATCCATCACATTAATTTGGCTTTAGAACAGAATTTGAAATGTTTTTGTGCAAAGACAGAAGTCCCAAAGACTAAGTTGTCAGAAATATTTTGAATTAACTGCAAAAGTATTGATGTCAAGAAAAGAAGAAATGTAATGCCAATGTCATGACAGGAAGTACTGCAAATGTGCTTACTTTAGGAAATATTGAGCATCTTTGATGGGAATCTTCAGATCAAAATTACATGAAAAAGTATATCAAATAGACATGTGCAAGAGAGAAGTGCAAACACAAAATTTATGACAGATGCAAGGATGTTGAGCTGTGCATATCTAGTAAGTAAAGGATTCAAGAGCAAAAACATTGACATGAAAAGGTATAAAATTACCCAAACCTAAAACAGAGTCTGCAGCTCACAAACATTGAACATCAGGCCATTTCAAATAGCAACAGAGTGCAACCAACTTACCAGCAAGAGTCTGGTCAATTCCTAAGGTGTCTTTTTGGAGGTCATGACAATATTAAAGCACAGCTTTACAAGTTATTAATCTTAACTTTCTATTATGAAGGTTTTTCCAGTAGATATTGCCTTGTATTTTTGTGTTTAGCCAACATCAACATGCTAAAAATTGACCAAGCTTGATGCCCCAGAGAAGGCACTCTATCAAAAGGGATTTTGCACATCATAATTAATACTCATTAATTCACATCTGTTAAAAGCATTTTATTCAGCATAAAATAACTGTAAACTGGGAACCAAATATCCTTTGTTCTTAACCAGCTTTTGAAAAGAACATACATTATTTGGCAAAAGCCTTTTTCTTTCCCCTACTACCTGGCTCCTTTTACAAAACAAAGGGGGAGAAAAAAATAATTAAAAATACGAAAGACATTGTGGGGAGAGAAACATGGTGATGTTTGTGGTTAAGCTGATTACTACTGGCCAGCAATAGCATGGCAGAAAGAAAGACATTAGTGAGGAGTGCGCTCAAAGTTAACATGTTCTGCAGGAAAAAATCACAAACGTGTAGAATTAAATATATAAATATTCTGAAAACTCTTAGCAGTATTAGAGATGTAAATACCTCTTTCATTGTTTCCATTGAGTCAGTATGACTACATGATCTATCTGTGCAAGTCAGATTCTGAGAGGTGAGGAAATTCAGAAAAGTGATGTCTTTATACGTTAAATATAATGGACCTCATCAACTGGTAAACAATTTACCTAGAAACAAAGGAGAAAGCAAATAGTTAATTTCGTGCAGCACAATACAATGTTAAACCACCCCGTCTTCTTTGAATTCCTTTCAGATTTGCCATATTATATGTGATGTAATTATTATGCAAAAAAGTGAAAAGTGGCTCTAACAGGAGTTATAACAGAAATATTTAGTCAGGAGTTTCGGCTGGGTTGTTCTTGAAGTTAGATGAGATAAATATAACACATCTTTGACATACATTCAAGATTACACATGGAAATGCCATTTGTTTTATTTCTGATCTTGAAACTGTAGTATAACGATTGCATATCTGCCACTTTTATTTTTTTTTAAGAAGGAGTAGGGGTGATTTTTTTCATTTGCAATTTTACACTTATCTCAATTTAAAATACACCCAAGAACTTAAATCAGTCCTTTGATATGTTGGAATCTACACCCCTGGCCAAAAATCTTAATCTCTTGATTTCTTTTTTTTTTTAAGTAAACAGAAAATCAGCAACTTAGTTTGATCCTACTGCTTGTCAGATGAGATTAAGTCACATGTAGAGTCTGAACATCACTAAAGTCAAAATGACCTTAGAATTAAGCTATAAAAATTCTTAGGATCAAACCATCTTAACCTTAAGAGGAGGGGTTATACAGAAGAAAAAAAAACAATTGTATCACTACAGTTAATTTGTTGTAAAGGATACTAGACTACATCAAAGCAGATAAAAAACCTGCTGTGCTGACTGTGCACCATAGGAAAGGAAACTTCATACCATTTTTAAAACAATTAGCTACATTTCCATTATTAGTATAATATACAAAACCAATAAATACTTGCAATTTAAATATATACTTTTAAAGGTAGATTTTTTTTATTAAAATTTTGCCATGTCTTGGGGTTCTGTAACACTCAGGTTCTATTGTTATATTGATGATAATAAAAACCCAGCTGGTTTCAACCTGCTACTTCAAGAAGACTCTGGTGTCTCACAGATATTGTGCCATAACTTTCAGACTTATAAAAATGTTTACACACTCTGGCATGTTATAGTAGTATCACTTACCCAGATACAGACTGGGTCACAAAAGACACAGTCAAAAATTCCAACAATGCCCTATACAACATAACATAGACAATATATGTTATACGTCATCTTGACTTTAATGATGTTCAGAGTCTACATGTGACTTAATCTCATCTGACAAGTAGTAGGATCAAACCAAGTTGCTGATTTTCCATTTACTTTTGAAAAAAAAAATTAAGAGATGAAGATTTTTTTGGCCAGGGATGTAGAAGATTGCAACATATCAAAAGGTAATATTCAGATAATTCACTATAGGTTTTTATACTATTTGAGATGACCGAAGGTATCCCACAGATCTTTACTTGCAAGTTTCCAGAAAGATAGTCCCTAGGTCACATCTGTCAGCTCCATATTCCAGAAAACACCAAGGGTGCATCAAAATGGATGGATGCCAGTCCACGGTCAACCATATTCCTCCCTTTATTTGTAAAGTGCAACACAGAACAAATCAGTCCAATTCGACTTTTTTTTTTAGAGGGAATTTATAGAGCAGAGTACATCTTACCTATTTGCTAGACCTGCAGTAGAAATAGAAAATGGTTTCTTCAGATGTCAGTTTATATCTGTTTCCTTACAATCGAAAGTTGACCCATTGTTGTGGTGCCTTTTTTAAGCATGGCAGAGCGTACCAATCTGCAACCTTCCCAGAGAGCATGGCCCTGCTGCCCAGCGGCGATAAAGGAGGCGAGGGAGGGTCTCCCCATGGGGTTTCCACAGTAGAACTTTAATTTACATGGAGAGAAGGTTCCCAGAGGCGAAGACAAAGACACAGCAGGGTCGTGGGGTTTTGTATGGGGACGAGAAGGGCGGAGAGAGCACGAGGGCCAATGGTCCCAGGGCACAGGGGCGGTGCATGGGCGGGGTTGGGGTACAGGGGCCAACAGGGAAAACCAGAAGGAGTGGCCAGGAACAGGGAGCAATGGGAGAGCGGGGAAGGGAGAACAATCTGGAAGGGGAGACATATAGGGTAGAAAAGGGCAGGAGAGATACAAAACCAATAGCAGTAATGAAAGGTGTATACATAATGATGAGAAAGCAAAGGATCTTGGGAGGAGCCAATCCACTCACCCTAACCACGAGAGATCTCCTGGCTGCTGCCATTCAAGAGGAGATGGAGGCTGTTGGTTTTTGGCCTTATAGGCCACCACACAGGTCCCCACAACCCATCAATGTATCTCAGAGAAGTCTAACTAATGAATTCAAAACACTGATCAAAAGAAATTGTTCAGCTTCTGAGATATTTAAGGTTTCCTAGAATTTGCTATGTAATTTCATAGTCCCAGATGTTTATCTTCTGAGACTTACAGAATATTTTGAGTTGGAAGGGACACACAAGGATCTTCAAGTCCAACTCTCAAGCAAATGGCCTGCACTCAAATCTGAACTACAGACATGTTGTTCCTCCATGGATTAATCATCAGAAGCTTGTTTCAGTACATATTTTAGAGCACACCTTATCTGCTAGACCTCACAAATGTGAGCTGTCAGTAACTGTCTTCCAAAAATAGTCAGAAGAATCTCAGATATATTAGCCCCACTCTGTTGAAGACTTGCTCAGGGTTTGGGGATCTGAGGGCATTTCTGATAGAATACCATGATGTTTTCATGATGAGAGAATACACACCTAAAAAGCCTTCTTAATCAAAAAATGTTTGAGCTAACAAACCAACATGGAGGTCAATTTTGTTCTGCTTGAGTTATGTTTCAATACCAAAATGACATTTGAAGGGTTTTTGACCCAAAACATGGAAAGTAAAAGGGTGATTGTAACCACATGGTTATAAAACTCACACAGCAAGAAGAAGTCTTCTCCAAATCAGTTTTTTGTAGTGTTTAACTTTTCCAAAGAAGTCTTGCAAGGGAAAAAGAAAGAACAGATTTCATTCTTCCCTGTGACTTCAAATTATTTACATCCTGTGCTTTCAAATTGTTTATAGCCTAGAGTTGGAGTATATCTGTTATCAAATTAATTCTTTAATAGTATTACAAAATACAGTGCTAGAATGCCGACAAGGAAACTGAAGAGTATACTCCTCGCAAGAAGATATAAAGATAACTAAACCATATTCTTGTACCTGATCACATGATTACAGCTGAACTGTAGTACTGATGAGAAATACTTTCCAGCAGGACACCAAACTGGATTTATCTCCCCATAGAAGAAACAGCATAGTCAGGGTCTATGGGCAGTTCCTTGAGACCTTCCAAAGTCTTTAATGCAAACTCTTTAAAATAATTTGTTAATTCCATGAATTCACATATCAGATTTCAAGTGATAGTTATTTGCCAAAAATAAAACAAAGACTGAAAAATTAACTGTTTAAACAAAACCAGCAAAATTTTGTTGTGTCTGTCCTTCCTGTTAATCGTTTTTTATTTTATTCATTTATATTTCACCTCTAACACCATAATGACATTGTATAGTGTTATATATAATGTTTATAATGTCACAGTTTTTCACTGGGATAATGCTAATTTAGCATTTACATTAGAAAAAATATAGAGGCGGGAAAATTAGGCATGTTTTTTGGTTTAGGTTTTTTTTAAAATCTTCTAGAAAAACATAATTGTGCTTTCAGCAATAAAAAGAAGAAACTTGGTACCAATTTAATTTTCTGTCAAATACTGAAAAAAAAGTTTATTAAAGTTTATAAAATTAATTTCTATTGGTCTCACAATAATTAAACCTCTGTTTTAAACTTGATCCTAAACTAATGCAACTACACTTTATTAAGTATTCTGGATGAGATTATGTTTATTTTGGTTTTGAAACTTAATAGGGTGGAATAATCTTATGGTTAAATATGATTAATTGTTATAGATGATGAAGTAATTGCTCTCTTTGCAATTAGCACACTATTTTTGCTAATCCGTGTGATAAAAGTTGTAAGCCCATGACTGAAATGAACATCTGAATACAACAGATTGTATCAATTTATTCAGTACACTTTCATGTAGATATTTTGTGCCTGCATGCCATATTTTAGAAATAAACACCCTGATACTACTTTAAAATCCCTTATAATATGTGTTTATTGCACATAATGAAAAAGTGTCTTCCTCTCTGCTGTTTTGTTTCGCCTTTGTTAGGTTTTACAAAGTAATTTGAAAACTGCCAAAAGCACAATTATGCAAGATTCCTACTTTATGCAGCCACGGATTAATGGCTCAGGAGATAGCAAATGGTCAGGAGAGAGTAAGTATCATACAGGATACTCCTAAGCATGTGTAGTCATTTATGATCAAAGACCCTACTGGTAAACCCTTGGCTAACCATATAATTAGACATTCTAGTCCTTTGAAACTTCTGATAGGTCTTGCAAAACCACTCAGCTAAGCACAATAAAACAATTTTCAGGGAAGTTTGCAACATAAGCCAAGAAGGTAATAGATAGCACCAATGGATATTGATTGGACAAGTTCAATATTGTAAACAAGCATTAAGTTTTGCTTATTGGGCCAATTCTGGGGAGTAAGATTTCTTCTTGTTACATATGCAAAGCTGATGACACCTGCGTATAAGCAGCCCTAAGTCAGCAGCAGAATTCAATGCAGCTGTGCAACATAAAAGCTTAACACTAGGGTAAAAGTCCAGCAGTTCTTGTTCTGGCACCCAGCTCTCAGACTAGGACTTTGGTCAACTCTAAGTCCACCAGTCCCACAGAAATGTCATGGATATTCCAGGGTATCTCAGATGTTACTGAGGGCCTAAGAGCAACTGAACCAAAGTATTAAATTACAGAAGAGAAGTAATATCCACAACAGGAGAAGTAAGACATTAAAAAGATAAGAAAGGAAGGGAACATGTGGAGAACCACAAGTAAAATAAGGGCTGGGCTGAGATCACTATTCAGGCACTTTTCAGTGCTTACCATGCATATGTCTAAATATGAGGTGTTACTAAGCTCACACAACAATCAATGAAATACTGTTCCTAGAGTTAATGAAAGTGTGGGAAGCTGAATATTCAGCTTAAGCAGAGAATATATCAGATCAGTGGAATAACTCTAGTGGAATAACTCCTCTAAATAGGAACAGAGTTTATTTTCTGCTTTTTACTGCTTCTTTTTTAAGATGTTAGAGTATCAGAGACAGCTGCACAAAGCTGGCAGATAAAAGACCTGGCAAGTGGAGTGGAGGTGAGGGATCTTAATGTTTCTTAAATTGAGTCAGAAGAATTTTTTAGACAACTGAGTTCTGGCTTTAGTTCACATGTAGATGCCTGTATTTATTACCTACATTTAGGCATTACTCATCTCATTATGTCAACCCATACTACAGAAGATGTAGCCATTTACCATGTGACTTAAATAAATAGTTCTGAAAGAAAGGATGAAAAATGCATAGAAAATTGAAACTGTCATCCTCTCTTACATTTCCTGTCTTCATTCCACTCCTCTGTCAATATTTTCAGTATTCCACCCAACAATCTAAAAATAGATTCCTTGCTCATATTGCAACATACTCTCGGGTAAAGCAAGCATATAATTTATTGTTGTTTATAACTTTATATCAAATACAAAATAAATATTTTGGATGTATTTTTCAGCAGTTACACAAATTGGTGAATAAGGAAATTTGAGCATGGAATCTGTAAATCATTTCATAGCCTGTCTGAAATTCCAGTATATAAGTAACAGAGTAATGCTGTGGAGTCCTATCCTTACCTGTAAAATCTGACAGTATTATGGCTAATTGTCAGATAATAGCATAAATGTTCTTTGAGAGATTAGTTAGATAGTCATGCATACTAGAAGACAGGTGAATTAGCAAAGTATTTAACACCTTTTAAAATTAAAGACCTTGCCAACTCCTTATCGGTTCAAATATAATTGCCTTGATTTACATTAAGAAGAAAGATAAGTAGTTTTGTTTCACGTTTGCATAGATAAATGTTGTAAAAGTGCATTTATAATTCATAATTCATACTTTTGATACTATGTTTGATATTTGTTCAGAGAGTTATTTGAACTTTAACAATTAAAGAGTGGTAACATCTCACCTTCTTTTTGCAGCAGCCAATAGCACAATTGACAACATAGGAATAAGACTCATCAGCTCAGCATGGTTAAACTCTCATTTAGGGTCTCCTTTATAGTCTTTGGCACCTACAGTTGTTTAATAAAATGCTGAAATAATAATTTTCTCTCTTAGTAACCCTAAATAAATGTCCTGAGAGTGAGGCAAAGATTTGGCATGCCAACTAACCATAACACGCACCTCCATACCAACTAAACATAGCACTAAGTGCCACATCCAGTTGTTTCTTGGCCTTTGTGGGCACACTGTCAGCTCATCTTCAGGGGCTGTTGACCAGCACCCCCAGGTCCTTTTCCTCTGCACAGCTTTCCAGTCTCTCTGCCCAAACTCTGTAGCACTGCATGGGGTTGCCATGAGGAAGTGCAGGACTCAGCATTCAGTGTTATTGAACCTCATACTGTTGTCCTTGTCCCTGTCACGAATGGATTTTAATATAAATTCAGCTCCTGTCTTTGCCCAGGCCTATGGCAGCAGGCAGGAGGTGTATTGAAGTGACCAGCACCCCAAAAATCCACTCTATCCACAAGTTCTTTAATAATAGCTGATTCAGTCTATTATGAAATGAATTATTTATTAATAGACAGGAAAACTAACAGACAAGACTTAAAACAAATTATTACTACACAGGGATAAAACAAAAAGAAATATTACTAGTAGACTGACATACAGTACTGGTACCTTTTCATTTTCAGCTAGCAAAGAAATAGTATAAACCTAGGATTCAATGTATCTCACCATCCGAAGGCGGGTGGGGCACACACACATCGGGATCCTTTCACTCAATCTCTGGGAAGTAACCGCGAAGCTGCGTCCAAGCCTCGGGGAGAAGTCTCCGACATTTTCGGGATGTAAGAGGCTTCTGCCTCAGTCATAACTCGTGTATCTTTTATAGTTGTAAAACGGTGACTCTCAAAGTCAGAAGTATCTCTTATCTCTCCCCCATTGGCTCGCCAGATTAAGATGTTAATTCTTAGCTAGGTGTAAATCACCTTTGGCGCCAGAGATAACTTCTGATGGGCTTTTCCACCCATGGTTATCTCTTCATGCACCAGTTATTGTGATACACAGAGCCGGGGACAGGGGGTAGTTGTCCTGCCACAGTCCCATTGATCCAACCTGTCCAGATCCCTCTGCAGTCTTCCTGCCCTCCAGCAGATCAACACTCCTGCCCAACTTGATGTGAATCTTGCTAACTGTCTATTAGTGGAACCCGCACCTCTGAGTTTGTCACATACCATATTCTCATGGAGAACATGGACACAGTTAAATATTCAAAATAATATGTTCAAAAGTGAGGAGTACAACTCTTAAGATGACCCAAGAAGTATACTTGACCAAGCCAAAACGAAGCACCATGAACTAAACTATAAGTCTTGTGGTAGGAATATACCTAATTATAGAATACAGGGATGAAATTATGCATGAAAATTTCAGCAGCTCAAGAAGTAGTTAAATGCTAATTTAAAACTACGCTGTCACTGTAATAATTGCAATTACTGAAAATGTAAATTTAGGATAGATACTGAGAGCAATGTAGCTAAAGCTATTCAGGGTTCAGGGTGGTTTTACAGCCAAAGTACCTTTTCCACTTCTTTTTGAGGGAGTTCCGTGTGCCACGAAAAAGTCTTTGTAGCTCTGTTGCCAGTATGTAATGTCCTAGTGTTACCTTCCTAGACTTCAGTAATCTCAGCAATGACTAAAGTCATAAGAAAATATTTAGGAATACACATAGTGAAGTTAATTATGTGCTTCATTCTGAACTATAGCTAATTATCATTTTTCTCAAAATTCTCAACAACTGCTCCTCTGAAAAAGTCAGATATCACAGTCATGCTGGCCTTTTCAGAAAAGAAAAATTAAAGAAACAAGCAAGTAATGGAGATCAGCAACCCTCCGATATTTCCAGGAGGACAAGCTTAGAGAAATAAAGAAACACTCACAGTAATAAAGTCATGTAGTGTCTGAGAGTCATAGTTCCTGTAGATGGCTGCTCCCCAGGAAGCCAACAATGTTCTCACAATGCTGTGGCTTACCAGACTCATTCTGAAAACAGCAGCTTGAACACAGAGCCTAAATATACAGCATCTTATCAGCTTCTTAATATATTGTGAGCTTCAAGAGAAAACCATAGTACACAAAAATAATTCATAAATGGAATAAAAATGGAGTAAAAAAAGTTTCAAAGCTACAAAACTGTCATTGCAGTTTCCTAATTCTCTGAATATGCCATGAAAATGACACTTAAAATAATAGAAACTACTGTAGTCAGTGCTTTCCTTCTGGAACAGTATATTTGTCATTAGTTATAGCCTGCTGGTTTATATTACAGAACAATTGTCCTTTCCTGTAATAGGTGATATGTTGACTATGAAAGAGAAGAAATAGAACTATCAAACAAAGAATATTATTCATAGTAAAAATATTGTAAATACATCATAGCAGCTGATATTGATTGGAAAACAGTACATGCAATTAAACTAAGGACTGAATCTCATATCCTTCTTTGTTCATAGATAATATTTTATATTAATTCAATGAAGGTTCTATGTGAACAATTATGATAAGTACAGTGGTACATTTGTAAGCCTTGAAAAACATGCTTTGGTTTAAACAGGCCACTTTAGGATAGTACATTAAGAAAGTGTCTGAATACATGAATAATGTCTACCTAGCATTACAGTATTTATTTTAATTTAGTAATTTGCTTGATAGAATTACATAATCTGCTTTGCACAGGGGTAGAAATTATTATACCCAGATTTACCAGTAAAAAGCTAGGCATTTAATCTAACCTAGGAGCCTTGACTCCTTACCTGGCCAATGGTCAAGGAAAGGTGGCTACAGAGGTAAGGAGAAGCAACTTGTTTTAAGCAGCTATTTTAACAGTGGAGGAAAAGTGTTGTCTCCCTGGGTCCAACTTCACTCATTTACTCAGTTTATTCACTTTACTCAGAAGTCCATATACCTAAATTTCAAATATCTGAGTAACAACCTTCCATGCATGATATCAAAACAGTCCAATCTTAATATCTTCAACTTTTATGAGTTTGTGTAGATGACAAATAATCTTTCCAGCTTAAATACTGGAAATGTCACAGATGCTAAGCTTGTGATTTATGGGCAGTAAAGCAGTCCCAGAACAAAAAAGGAAGAAAAAAAGAAAGAATTTTCAATTAATTCCATACAACTATATACGTCTGTACATACAATTTTTTAATTAAATTAGTACTAAAATAATTAAATAAGCTTAGTAAATAAAATCAAATCAGACTTACAAATATGAAATATCTTAGTAACTGCTCTAGAGTATAATGACTCAATACCAATAGAGCATGTCTCACTTGTTTGCTACTTCTCTGGAAGACAAAGAAAAATTGTAAAGTTTGTACGTTCGTCAGACAACTGATAGCAATTAGTATAATTAGTTCCGGGTGGATGTGTATACAAAGAAGATTCTTTTTTAATTTTTTATTAAAATTGCCAAAAGCTGAAGTACAGAATTTTCAAACATTAGTATTAATTCAAATTTGAGTGCCTCCAGATGTTTTGCAGCTGGACTTGCAGAAGTCACTAGGATAACAGCTATGTTGCAACACATGAAGGTGTCTTTCAGTTTATTATCTCAGAATCACTGTGAACTGCAGTGCTGACAAGCCTTTCCGTTTATATAAAGAAAGAAACATAAATGGAATAAACCAAAAAACTTAGACTGCAAATTCAAGTGAGGGTATTTTGTTCAGAATTCTTAGAAAGTATTTCACCTGTCTGCATTTTGTTTCTTTTTTGTTTTTCTTTTGAAGTGACACCATTTACATCTTCAAATTAAAAGTATGAAGAGTTGGTATCAGAGTGATTCTAGAATTTTGCCAAACAAGATTCCTACATTTTGGAAATAGCCTTCATTCTTCTTAAATGCTGAAAAGAATAATAGTCTTGAACTATACTAATTTTAAAAATGTTTTCGGTACAATGGTGGACTTTCAGAATACTTTTAGCCTAATCTGTTGCACCCTATTAATGTAATCCTTTCTAATTTAAGAAAGATAGATATTTTCTGGATAATTTTCATTCATTAATAATAACATTTATTTACATTTTTGCTTTGTGCACTTATTGAAAAGGTATTTCTACATCATGTACCCTTTGATCCATATCTACATTTTTAAGAAAACAATAAGGTAAACTATGGCCAAAGTAAAAACTTCAACCTGGCTGTAAATCAGCTACGCATAAAAAGTTACCAGAAAGTTCTGTGTATCACAGTTCACTAATGTTGTGATATGAATGTTAAAATTTATGACACTACTATCTGCAGACATATTCCATTAGCGTTTCAGGATGCTTGACATTTTCTGTCTTACTTTCAGGATAGAATATTTTAACATATTTATTCCTCTAAGAATATGAAACCCATCTTCCAGGCAGACTGAAACTGATACACAAAATATGATACCAATGTTTATTACAGCTGTATTAGTTGGCTCTTCTTTTTTATTTTCCCATTGAAAGACAAAAACCTGTTTTAATATTAATGAGAGGAGGGTCTATGTGTCACATGCACTTAAAGGGTAACTTTCACTACATACTAAATGCTAGCAGTTTCATCCTGTGTTGAAAAGCACCCAGAAAAAATTTTCTGCAGGGAAAAAAAGGTCTAGGAAAAGGATTATAATTTTTGTGTCATGTTATAAATCTTTTATTTCTGGGGAGAAACATTATAAGCAAAATAGAAACAGTAATATTATGTAAAATTTAAAATTAGTAGGCATTAACTGAAAAAAAATCAATTAACAAGTGAAGCTTATAGACATTGTTATATTTAGATTATATATATAGATTTTGAAGTTCTGACATATGTTTATGTTTCTATAACTCAGTTCTCAAAGGGAAGTCTTCTCTGTCAAGAATCCTTTAGCCAGTGCCTAACAGTGCCAGAAAGAGCACTAGGGCTTTACAAGACAACCAGGTCCCTTGTTTTTTCCCAGTCATGGAGAAAAAAAAAAAAGTAGAAGCAGAAGCTGAATCACAACCTGCAGGTCCTTTGTAGTGCTGGCTTTTCTCTCTCAAAAATGAATGCAGGCATTTCCATCTTACTTTGTATAGATTTCATGCTATTTTAAAAGGAATAAGAGCCACTTAGAAATCAATGCAATAAGTTGATTAGTTTGGATGGTCTCAAAGCATTTTGGTTCATATAGAAATAATTTCAATGAAAAGTATTTTCTAAGTCTATGTAGCTAGTATTATTTTAAAAATTACAACAGTATTTCTTTATCCATCATACTATAATGATTATATAAGTTATTTAACTTAAAGATTATTGTATAATTCACAGTTTCTGTTAGGTCATTCTAGAATGTCTCTTTGACAAAACTCTCATTCACTAAAACACAATATTATATATCTTTATGCAGGGTTTTTTATAATTTTTATTTTCCTTTTTTTTTAATTTTTAAAGAATTTCCATATATTGCTTCAGGTTTCTCAACTTAATAGACATAACATTTACTTGTTGCTAATGGAAATATTTTAAATAAGCCAGCAGCTTGTACTAATATATCTGAAGTAGCTTGGTCACCTTTTCCTGATGACAGTAATATAGTAATTCCCTCAGGGTGCATGATGCCTCTCACTGCTGTGTTAATCTAGTGTTTCATCTTCTTGATCAATGAAATATCCATATGAGTAATAAAATGAAAAACGTCCAATTAAGAACAATACCAGATATGGAATATATAATAAGATTTTTCAAGTCTAATTTCCTTTGAAAAAGATTTTTCACTTAGAGATTTTTACTGTTTTGAGAAATCAAGATATTCTAACTCCAATTATTACTCAGTTTTAATATTATTCTCTTAACATGCTGCTTCAGTAAAAATAGTATCAATAATATCACTGTAAGGATAGTATCAATTGTGAGACATAAGAAATAATTCCACCCAATAAATACCTCCATTTACAATTTGCAGGAATTTTCTTCGTTTTTTTTGGTTATAACACAAGATTGAACAATAAGGAATTGACTGTAAGCACAGTTTTTATTTGCATTACATGAGATAGAAGCATTATCCCTAGTTTTTGTTTATAATGTATGCAACATATTAAGTGTCAACCTCAAGGAACTTTCAGTCTGCACAGACAACTTGAACATTTAGTACTTTCTTGAATATGGAACAAATTTTAAAAACTGTCTCTTGCATCACAACAATTATGGTTGTCAAATCACTTCAAGAGATGATATAAGGTTTTAGACTTTATAAATGATTCATGTGTAGATTCATATTGAAAAAATATTGTGCTTACATAATTGGTAAATGTGGCTGGTATTTACATCATTGTAGAAGTTTCACTTCCATAAGCTCTTGAGTTTCACAGTCCCAGTCCTGAAAAGTATACAAACTTGTCCAAAATGTGTAGGTTTCACAGGTTTTACATCTTTCACAGAGAAGATTAATTTATTTCCAGACAGTAATTCAAAAAGTTTTTCTCTTTCAGGTTTCTCATTAAGTTCACTGAAGTTACATAAACATATTGGATGGATCAAAAAGGTGAGAGATTTAAGGCTTCGCCCAGTCATATATAGAAAGAAGGACATATTTTCAGAAAGTTTAGTATAGCTGATGGTGTTGGATGGTACTTGTATTAATAAAAATGTAGTTGTCACAATGGTTTATATAGAAGATGACTAAAACAGTGAAGTCTAGGAACAATCAAATTCTATTATTTTCAACAGCAGGGAAATATAAGTAATTTGACCTAGATATTTCAAATATAAATTAAGGATATAGAAAGGAGCACCTGTTATGGGTTACAAAAATTAGAAAAATATTTGTTGGAAAAGAAAAACGAGAAATAACCTATCGTCTTCTTTCTCTCTCTATATTTTTTTTAAATCTTTTTATTGCTAGCAGGAATGAGTTAGTGGAAAAATTGAAGACAGAAGGCATTTTCAATAAGAGCAACTGTGGAATTTATGAACCTTAAAATGAGGAGAAGGAATATTTGTAAACATAAAACATTGATCTTAAAGACACAGTCATAACTAAACTCAAGAATTAGCAACAGAAATCACAAGAAAATTAAATGCAATGTAAAAAATGTTTAGAGAGCTCTGTCTTACATAGGCAATATTTGAAGGAAAAGCATAAGACCAAATCATCTAAATGCATTGAAAGTATACAAGTGCAATAAACTACCAACTTGCCTACATCAAAATACAGAATGGAGAATTTTAAACAATGAGTAGGGAGATAAACTACTGGGACTAAATGAAGAAATGGATATATAAATAAAGTCTACCTTGTCTACATAATGTGCTCCATACATGGACACACACAGACGTTCACACACACCTCTCTCACTCTGTCCCTTCCCTGTGACAACTTTTCTTCCTTTGGTTCTTGAATAGTTTCAAACTCAATAAGTTTCAGAGTATGTTAGCAACGTATCTCATATGGTCACCTGTCTCTTCCTATTAGTAATTCTGATCGAAGCCTAAAGTAGTTTTTCAAACCCTACATTATGCTGAGAAAAATGTTATATCTTCTTAAAGGCACATATCAGTATCCCTATAATCTACTTAAAGGATCCACCTCCATATAGTTCTTAGTTAATGTAAGACTTCTCTATTCTAATTGGTCTCACATTTGCATAACTAGGTAAAGATTTAAAAGGTTAAAAAAAAAAATGGGTTCTGTAGTTTAGGAAAAAACCTGATAATTTAATCTCATTTAATTTGAGATTTCCAATATGTGTATGAACTGTTACCTTTTTCATCTAACCTTTCTTGCCAGTGGAGAAATATGTTCGTTTTTAGGGTGGACTCCCCAGCACAGTATATATATACTTGTTCTCAAGAGGAAATTACTTTTTCTACTTCCCCAGGAATTATAGATGTGATCCTGGGAATTTTCCCATATGTAAATATCTACAGCATCAGATGAATCCCTAAGTCTGGAAATCAGGAATGTTTATGAGTGTTGAGACTATGTTTATTAAACAGTTTGCTGACAAAATACAAGCCACACAGCAAAACCAATGAGTTTTCATGCTGATTTGGCAGCAAAAGGAGAATGCTAAAATATAATTTTAGTGCATCTTCATGATCTGGACATTGAATCTGTGTTTTATCTTTTTCATCAAGATAGTAGATTTTGAACAGAACATTGTGACAGATGATTATTTGAATAAAAATATTCTCAGCTATATTTCCAACTGTTGAAAACAAAACATTTGATACTTTAATATGTATAGAGGGAATTGTATTATTAAAATTTCCCATAGTCACCTAGGAGTCACTCTGACAGAATAGTTCTTCTGGTTTTATTTGGCATAATACACAATTATAAGTCAGATACTAATTGTTTACTTCAGTTACAGTTGCTGAAAGATCTAAAAAAATGACTTATAAAAAAACCCCTAGAACATCCATTTAAAGATGACAAAAATCCAAAGAGAATATCTGCAAATGTCTATTACATATTATGTATACCTGTAAGGTATATGTCATTTGCTAAAAGACCAGATTCATCACCTTCATTCATACAAGTGGAAGGAAAAAAGCAGAATTGAAATAACAACTGCCTTCATATACGAAAGTTTTCAAATGTCAATGCAAATGTAAGGAACTTGTCTTTTATGAATCAGAAAATGCAAAAAGAAGCAACCTGTGACTTCCATACCACTTGAAAAAAATTAAAAATGGCCTACCCCTGTTCTATCCATCTCTCCCTAAACTCCCTCCTTCCTGTATATCTCTCATCTGACATGCAAGAAAGTGTTCTGTCATTAGTGATAATCTCCACATCTATACTAATTTTTTTGTGCGGTGTATGGTGAATATATGAGGACATGGGTTGTCTTGGAGGTTAATGTAGAGCAATAGAACTTTTAGAATGAAATATCCAGAGTTATGTATGAAAAATCAGAAAATGCTATTAATTAAGAGATGACTTTGGGGGCGAAAATTCACTTAACTCATTGCTTTATTTGAGAAAGATTGACTAAAACTAAGGAAGATTTTAATTTCCTTTTTGAAAGCTTGTACACCATAGCTATAAGTAAGAATCTGTGAAATATTATAGTACAAAAACAATTGAAGATTTACTCCAGCATGAGTTAGTTACATTTTATAAATTTTGCTAAATATTTATGTCAAATTAACTATTGCTGTCTTCATCATTCTGTTGATTACAGTTATGAAAATTTTTGAAAAGTCTTGAAAGACTTTTATTAATCTGAAACTAATAAAATACATCACAACTGAATAAATAGCTATATATGTAAACAAAATATGATGATTGTTGTTTTATATCTTCTGTACAAAATTAGTTTGCTCGGTACTTAAAATAGTATTTTAAGTTTACCATGTACTTTCAAAACCAGAAAGAAACCCACAAAATGTAACTAAAAAACAGAAAATATAACATTACCAGGATGTATAAATGATTACAGGTTACCTGCATAAAGAAGTGGTAAGAATGCATTGCAACATAGTTCTGCCCTTGTTGTATTTTTGAACTAGATAAAAGGGGTGATTTCCTCATAAAATCTTTTGGAGAGTCACACACCATTCCTCTATGAATTAAAATTAAAAGTGGAAGTTGGAGCTATTCTTAGTTGCCAGAAATGAAATAGAAAGTAGTATTATTAACCAAGATATCAAGGAAGAAAATAATACATGGAGAACTGGTAGACCTTTGGTTCCTATGCATAAATATACTAGGAAACATACAGATAATTTTAAAACAAGCTGCTTTCAGAAAACTATAGAAAACTTTAGTTTTGAAGGGACCTTGGGGGACTTTCTGTCCCACCTTCTGTTTGAAGCAAGACCTCAGGTCATCTTGTCCATGGCACGGTTCTGTTACCCAAGTATCAATTTTTTTTTTTAAATTTATTCAACTCTTGATTTTTCTTTAGTTTACCTGAAGTAGTATCAATTATTTGAGACAACTCTTGTTAATTTTTTTAACACATTGTAATTCCCTATGCAACTTGCTGAAGAGTTTAAGAACAATTTTAGACTTAAGCAGAATAATTTGACATAAAATTTTTAGACTATAAAAAGCAAAAAAGAATTAGAGTATAATGATGTCCTCTAATTACCCAGTACATATGCACAGGACATCTACTTGAAATTTTTTTCTTCTTTTGGTCAAGTCGAAGAGGAATAATGTTCATGTAAATCAATTTAATTAAAATTTGCTATTTTCCCTTCTGTTTTATTAACAATATAATGTCCAGGCGATATCATCAGTTAATTCATTCCATTTGTGCCATAATATAATAATTTTCATTAACCTGTTTGAACAAGGGGGATGTTAGATACACAAAATATTTAGAAGTTCAATACAAATGTTTTCCCTGTACTGTTAGTTAACCAATAGCTGCACTTTCCAAATTTTTTCTCAACCAGATTATACCAAGGAAATTTAAAAAATGCTTGCCATAAGTCACCACTGATCATATATGATCTGCATTTTTAGGTTTCTTCACTACATATTTCTTACAAATTTGTTTTAGCAGTTGTGTGAGTTGGATTTCAATTTGTATTGTGATCTAGGATTAAAAAATGTAAGTCCTTTAAAATTTGCAGCTGGTCCAAAGAAGGTAGTACATGTTTTCACTAATAAAACCAAATACAAATAGCAAATTACCTACAAGATATTCTTAAATATGGTTCTATTTTTTTTTTTTTTTAATCTTCCTGAAAGTTTGCTTTTGCTGTCTCATTTCCAACTTACAATTAGCTACAATATCTACAGAATGGCATGTGCTAATAGTGTTACATTTCTGTGTGCCAGGTAAAATAGACTGATTAATTCAATGCAGTCATCTCCAACATANCAGCTGGTCCAAAGAAGGTAGTATATGTTTTCACTAATAAAACCAAATACAATTAGCAAATTACCTACAAGATGTTCTTAAATATGGTTCTAAATTTCTTTTTTAATCTTCCTGAATGTTTGCGTTTACTGTCTCATTTCCAACTTACAATTAGCTACAATATCTACAGAATGGCATGTGCTAATAGTGTTACATTTCTGTGTGCCAGGTAAAATAGACTGATTAATTCAATGCAGTCATCTCCTTTTACAACGTTAATGTTATGTGCAATTTAATTGTCTAAATGAACTACTTTTTAATGTAGAACTAATGAGAAAGGATGAATTTTCTAAATAATTTATATGTTCTAGGTGAACCGTGCCACTCCTTATGGAGAACATTCAGGCTAATAGCTGTGTTAAAAAAGCTGTCCAGCTGAAAGGGACAGTAGCAACTGAGCATGCTGCCTCCTTGTTTTGAGTGCCTGAATCTGCTAAATATTCCAGATGGCTGGAGGGTAAACAAAAGAGCTATTAACATCTTGATTCATAGTGTTGACACGATGGTAGTTACTGTACTCAATAGTGGGTGTTACTAAAGCTTTCTAAATATTTCACAGTCAAGGACTTTGTGTATATCTGTTCAATGAATACTAATATCTGGAGCCTTTAGACTGCAATATGTTCTTCACAATACGTTCTGCTTTAATTCCAGGTATGATTTATATAGATAAGGAGGGTTTGTGTGTCATGTTTGCAAATTAAATACTACTACCTATTTAGAAGTGTAAATAATATAATGTAAATAATACATATCAACTATTACTTCAACTCTGTAAATAATTAAACTTGATCAGGATACTTACACATTCCAGCTTTCCTTCTGGAGAACACAACTCAGAAAGGCTTGCATTTTTGTAACCGCAGTGAAATATTTCAGAGAAATAATCAAGCTGAACCTAACTAGAAAACAATATCCCTGAGCTAGAGGAAAATAATGTAAAGTGTGAATTTCTGAAATAGAGTATGAGGGAATACGCTGCAATGAAAGATGTTTCTATTAATCCTTTTCAGATGACATTAGTCTGTTTAGCTTGCTGTTTACTTCTATACTTAGTTAATCCACTTGTAACACTTTCAGAATCAAAATGGAGAATTTTTTTCAAAGCATGAGTGTACGTATATTTCTAAAATTGTCTTTCATGAACAATGTTTTGTGTACTATCATTAACTCTGAAATATAAAACAGTCTTTCAATGAGATATGAGTTTACAGCAGATAGCTTTTCACACAATTCCTTTGTTTTCAATCTACAGCAATGCAAAAAGATTACCTTAAACTGTAGGGAGACAACGACAAGAAAACACAAATAATTTGAGCATCTTTATATTTGCTTTTGACACTTCCTCAGTTTTTACAAAATAAGATTCAAAGAAGTAACTAATAATTTTAATTTTCAACCAACCAAATGCTGCATTTTCTCCCTTAAAATAACAAAAACTACCAAAAAACCAACCGAAATATTAACTTTGGCTACTCTTCTTTTTAAAGGTTCTCAATTTTTTCTTACTATTTGAATCGTAAGTGCAATTTGAATATTTAAACATTAGAAATATCCCTGCTGAAGATACCTAATTCAATAATATCAACATCTAACATGTATCTTCTAACAAAAATAAGAAAAAAAGTGAATCACATAAAATAACACATACTTCTTGGCATTGTGATAAAGCAGATATTTTTGCACAGTAATTAAGAGAAAACAAAAGGAAAATGGCATTACTATGGCATTTTATTTTGTTATTTTGTATGTAGATTTTTTTTTTTTTCTCCAAAACCAATGTTGCATATGTAAGAAGTGTTCACTAAAGGTCAAGGTCTTATTAACACCAAGCAGGACTTACACCTCAAATAAGCATTTTGTTCTGTGGTACTGAGCAAAAATGTCACTCTATTGACTGTGAATATAATCAAATGAAATTTCCTCTGATCAGGAAATGTGCAATTTGTACACAACCATAATATACATACAAAAACCAAACAAAAACCCGTTAGTCTTCCTTAGAAAATGTGTAACTGTAGAGAGATATTTTGTAGCTTTGAATTTTGGACTTTTCTGTCTCTTTTTATTTAAAAAAAGCCTCTAGTTTGAGATATACTACAAAATGTTTTGAATTAATATGGTTTTTCAGATATTTCTGCAAGTATATAATTTTGTACTCTGCTGAAGGAGCAAGAGGAATGGGTTGTTCTTGAGAAGTTGACTAAGTAAGCTGTAAATCAATTAAACTGTTTAATATCAAGAGGTTTGTTGTTTTTTGGCATTTTTTTTTTAATGACAATCAATAAATTTTACAAAAGTATAATTTTTCAAACCTGTATGCTATGGAAGAAATCAGTGAACTCTAAACTTTGCCTTTTAAAAGTGATTTTAAAATGCTCAGTACATTTTAATTCCTCTGCTGCGCATATTCAGATTGAATCCTGTTATGGTTAGCCTTCAGAGAAGGAACAGGGGAGAAACCGAACAAGTACACTTTTAGGGAGCTGAATTTACCACTTTAGCTGTAGTAGGGTGGAAGGTGAAGAGGAATAAATTTTGTGGTCATAAAAGAAGAAACACTGATCCATAACCCCAGGACCATGTGCTTTCTTTGCATATAATGTCATTCCTCTGGTGAGCAGGAGTGACAGCTATCAGCTTGGCTTTACATGGTTTCAGCATAGGTAAATTTCTTAGATGATCTCTAGGTATTACGCTGTTCTGAAAATGTCTATAATATTAGAGTCACTGTAGGTATGGACTGTCGGTATTAATATTTAGAACTGAATTGGTGTCCACAGATGGGAATGTAGCTAACATATAAGTCAGGGTGCATACCTGAGTTATATGAATAAGCTACCAGTCAAAGAAAATCTGTTGTCTCATAACATCTGAAAAAGTAATAGAAACCTGTTCTTAATGAAATTGCGTAAGACCAAATGCAGGCCTTTTGGAAAGGCTAAATAATATATTGCATATATGTTAGTGCATATGCATGTGCGAGCATAAAATGAAAAGTTCAATAAAAGGCAATATACAGTGGTGTGCTGGCTTCCACCACCAATTACTATTATAAATCAGTGTATATGCATTTTAAGAACAATTCATCTTTTATGTTGTCTTCATCACCCTGATATCTGAAGATCTGTGACTATTCAAGCAGCTAACAAACATATTCAACTTGGAGATTAAATAACATTCCAGTCAGAGACAGAAATACTCAAGGAAGGATTGATTCATGTCTACTGCTCATAAGTAGAGAAGAACCAAAAAAGTGATTGTAAAATCCTTCCTGTATGTTTCTATGCACCATATAATAACTAATATATCATCACTAATAAGAACACAAACAGAATTCTTATAGAATACAGGAGAACAAATATGCAGTTACATTTCTTTTACAAACCAGCATTATCTACCTGGATGCATGTCCAAAGTCTTGTCTGTGCTTTTTTGGGCATCTGGCAGGAGAATACCCTCATGGAATTCAAGCAGGACAGTGAGGTGGTTGTTGTTTCTCTACAACAGGAGTGGAGGGACAGCAGGTAGTGGATTATATGACTCTCTGTTTTAAGTGAGGAGAATATAATCAAAAGGTGAATTTCGTATTTTTTTTTAAATTGTCAAATTTTTTGCTTAACAACTTTAGTTTTTCTAAGAATGACCCTGCCTGATCCATGTGTGGTGGCCCCTATATGTAGGATTTTACATGGGGTCATCTTTCCTTGGAAGTTGATAAGCCCTGTCATTAATGTTGACTGCACTTTTTTTTCCCTAGATTTTTGGAAATAGATGTAAAAGGATGGTTCTCAGACCTATTATTTTTTACACTTTTTTGTCTTTAAAAGTTACTATTTACGTAAGTGCTACTTTGAGAATATTTTACCCGTTGAGGCATTTCTTTTTAACGCCAGACTGACACAGCCTCCCTAATACATTCTATGGCTGCTGAGCTAAACCATTTTGATGAAAATGACGCTTTGACCTTGGCAGCCAACCAAGTCCAGAATGCATTAACAGTTCAGTTCATTAGAGTCTATGTAAAAAACAATATCCTTGCAAAAAAAAATGCTTTTTATTACTTCCAAATTTAGAGTTATCCATTTGGAAATTTAACTGTTCCGTCTGTTCAGACATGTCAATATAAGAAAAAAGATAACAGAAGATATATCTTTTTATTGGGTTGAGACATAAATAGTGTGACATATTTTCTTTCTGAATTCTAAGTTCTGTCACTTGATAGCTAGTGTTTAACCTTTGAGTACTTTTCAAATGAAAAACAAACTTAAAAAAATGTTCCTCTCCAGTGTAAGATGATATTGCAGAAACAATATAACAATATAACGAAATAACAAAGTAATAGCTGACCTCCCCAAATGAAAAACAAAAAAGCAACCATTAAAAAGATAAATCAAGTTTATATATTTTTCATGAGCTTAATATTGTTCTGATCTTTTCAAGTTCCTTCCTCAATTTACACAATCACAGTTCATAGGTTTCTGAACTGGATTCTGAACTGAACAAAGCAATTCACCCCTTGTACTAAACTTCTGCATTCCAAAACCACTGCAAAGAATTAAATAAGCTGTTTGTCAAATTTTTTTGATTTTCAGATACATTAAAAATACAAAATGTACAACTTGTTTTTCTCTTTTCTCACATCAATATATATGCATATCCATATATACATGTATACATACATAGCTACATGTCTTTTGTCCCTTATCAAATTTATGTTTTTTTCACTGTATGTCAAAAAAAAAGAACAAGTTCTGTTTACTCTTATGAGGCACATTGTAGATTTTATTTCAACAACAGTGTCATGATGTCTTTCTTAACTGACTTTAATTGAAAAAATACGCATGTACCAGGCTGAGTTTACAGCAGGTGCACTGTCTTCTCCACGGATTGGTGTAAGAGCAGGAAAGGGAGGTGCAATGCAGCCAGACTGAAGGATGAATTTCAGAATGCCCTTGGCTGGTTGACAGAACAAAGGCAGGGAGTACATACACCTCTGTTAGTACTTCACCAGGTCAAGCTGTAGATATTGGCATTCATTCATCTCTTTTTCATGCTTCTTTGCATAAGATTCTTGCCCATAAGATAGGTTGTGAAATCTTTTTTTGGCATGATCTCTAATTAGTTTAGAAGTTGTATTGTTTGTGTGTGTTTGGTTGGTTTTCTTTGTTTTAAGTTGGGTGTGTCCTCAATTCCATCTGTTTGGCTCCCAACGACAGAAGAATGATCATTTTAATGTTAGTCAGTTACAAAATAAGACTAACACTATTAATGAATAATGAATATTTTTGCCTTATATTGCTTAATGGGTTTTTTTATGCTTGATTCCCTGTTGTAATAACATATTTCTTCACTGTTTTGAAATTGCAAGCAAAACTAAATTGAGTGAAGTTTTAGTATTTTTACTTCATTGACATCTAAATTACCTTTACTGTCCTTAAATCCTGTCAAACAGAAAGTTTTGACTTGACAGTACAAGGTTAATAGGCTTTCCTGTAACAGAGAATGGACTCTTGCTAGCCTATACATATCACAAAATATTCCAGAAGTAATTTTCTTGGGTCAAGAGGACAAATTTCCATGTGGAAGCAGGGGTAAAGATTCCCGATTTTATGTGTCATTAAATATGCATTGAGAGAGACGCAATGTCTGTCTGTGTGTGTGTGTGTCTGTATGCTGATAGTACCAGGTTTCAATGGTAACAGGAGCTCATAATTAGATAGCATTATTTGTCCTAAAAATGCATGTAATTTTGAAGCAGTTTTCTCAAAAATCTTTTTTTTCAGCGCTTGGACAAGATAATGACAACTCCTTTCTGAACCAGAAAAGGGAAAGCTGCTGTGTATCTAAGTGCATGAACAGCACCAGTCCAAATTACAGACAAGAAAGGATTCAAACTCTTTGTTGAAGTTCTTTGTTACAGATTGTAAAATAAAGGAAAAAAAATATTAATGGAAGCATCTTAAATTCATCTGACCTTTTCCACGTTTCTTTTTTGTTAAAGGAGTCTTGCCAATAGGCAGGAGACACAAAAAGAAGCTCAGCTATTTCCTCAGAAAGATAATAAAAAAGTCATGCTTCCAGAATTCATTTGCCTGTATCAATGTTTTTGGATGCTAAGCAGACAACAAAAGGTATGGACTGAATTAATGCATTCTGCTGATTAATATCCCATCCTATCAAATAAGCAAAAACTTTCCTCTCAGACCAGCAGCCTTTAATAACTCTTTATGATGGTAAAATTGAGTTTATTCTAGGATTATCTTTAAAAGTAGTTCAGACTTTGATATGCGGAACAACGTCCCCTACCACATAGGGATGCTGCATCTGATTAATAAAATTCCTATCTGCAAAACACTTATGAGATTAGTTATTTAATCATGAAACATACATTGAGGCTAAACATAATAGAAATAAAATTGTGAAGGTAAGGAATTCCTTTATGTTAATGAAGATGACATTCTGACAGTAACACCAAGACATAATGACTCCTGTCATTCATTATTTATGTCATTATTATTTAGAGAAAACTCTAAATCTCAGCAAAACTTTCAAAATGTTATTATAAAACTTTACGTAATAGAAGTCAATAGCAAAGCAAGATTTCTTTTCAATCAAACATCATAACATTTTGGACAACTGTACAAATATTTTTGATGCCCTGGAGGTTGTTTATCTGCTTTTGATTGCCAATGATATCAAATAAGAAATATGTACAAAGAAAAACTGGTTTACTCATAAAATTTAAATCAAAGAAAACCATATCAGCTCTACCTGACAGTCAAGAGTAAATGTCAGGAAGCAAAATGAAAACTGGGGAAAGAGATACATAGGAAAGTGGCACCACCATGTTGCTTTCCTTCTTTATCTGCTGAGGTTTTCCCATGGACGTTTTCAGAGCAATCAGGAGCAACAAGAGGTAAAACCTCTGGGTTATTCAAGAGAAGAAATCTTTTCACCAGATGAAAATGATAACATGTTGTATACATTATTATGGACAGTAATCATAAGTCTTTTACACTTCAGTTGTTTACAAGGACTACATTCTAAAATGATTCAAGGCAAATATATTCATAGAAATTATTCTTTGCAAATCTATTTTAACAAACATTTAACACAATATCAAAATGAAGTAGGTCAATAAGCTAAATCTCTCTCTTCCTCTCAGAATTAGCAGAACATTATTGTAATTATTTTAATTTAATTCATATGTACATTTGCATAAAAAATGTTATTATTCAGGTATACTGGAAGTAATTAGTAATGACCTCTTATCTCAGAAAAATCAAATCACTCCCAGTCCATATTTTTAAATTTTTTTTTATCAGAAACCCAGGCATTTGAAGTACTAGCATCTTTTTTCAGTAAACTTAAACTTAATACACACAAGTTACACTAATCATTTTATTCAACAACCAAATAGAAAAAAATATCTGTGTGAGTATTACAGATTTTTCTTTGTTGTGGAGAGTAGCTAGTGTTTATTTCTTTAATGGCACACTAAGGGGACACAATGAAAGATTTGTCTTTTTGATTACATTGTTAGTGAAGCCTGATTAGTGAAGTGAAATACCACAATAACAAAATGTCAGATATGGATAATTAATGGTTTTTCTCTTTCATTATCAAATGGCATGACTACCTGCAAATGCCTGGGACTCTTTCCATGTATGGCTCTACCTACCGTATGGTGTAACTCCAAAGGTTTTTATTTTCTATCACTGGACTTTTGCAGAAAAGTAAAGTGAAAATAAAATAATCTGGGAAACATGAAAACAACAGGCAAAACTTTTTGGCCTCTCAAACCTTTCTGGTTACATACAAAAACTATTCTGAAACAGGAAAGGGAGAGAAAAAATAATGTATGAGAATGATGCTCTGCTTTCTGTACAAAGATAAGTTATGCTTTTGTAATCAACCACAGCGATGGAGAGATTTGTTGTCAGAATACTCAGTTACATTAGAAAATGTCAGACTTCAGAAACAAAGTGCTTTTACTGTGCTTCCCACATGCAGAAAGGAATAATATGAGAATTACCTATAATAGCAGCTGTATCTTCTTTCAAAATTTTACTCTTCTCTGCAAGCCTGCAAAGAAGAAAGCAACAATTCATCTTTTGCAAGCAACACAAATCCACTTCATCCCCCTTCTTCACAGCAGAATATCTCCACATCAGATTTTCTACTCTCTTGTGCACTGTGAATTTTGAAGTACATAACCTCCGGATATTTGAAGGAAGTAGGAATCCTTGGATTTTTTTTTTTTTCTACTCTCCTTCATGTCTACTAAAATCCTTAATATTTATATTGCAGTTGTGTCCCAAGGTTAAAGTCAGAATCAGTGGTTCTTTATGTTAAGTCTACTGCAGAGCTATGAAAACTATGCTTGTGGCTAAAAAGAAATGACTGGACATATTAACTAAAACTACACCACTACAGGAGTATTTTAAAAATTGAAAAGGCTTCTTTTCCTGTAAAAGTAATATTAGAGTTTATACTGGAGAGTTATATTTTCAATTATATTGTTTATTCATAGAAACCTGAGATAGATCATCATTTACTAACAAGCAAAATATTTGAGTACCCATTCCCTGGAATTTTTGGAGTTTATATAAATGTATGCATATGTAGATAGATAGACAGACAGACAGACAGATAGATAGAGTTCATATTTCAATTTTTACTGGTAAAATGAAAATAATTTGCATCATTAAAAAGTTGAAGTACCAAGATTTATCCTTGTTTGCCATTTTGGATTATTTTTTTCAGAGATAAACAAGACTGTTTTCTATCATTGTTAGAAATTCTTCAAATAAATGATGAATGACTATCTGAACAACTTTTTTTGCAGACATTAAAAGTCCCCTTTCACTGTTCACACACAAAGAAATTAGTAATTCTTTTTAATGAACTGGACTATTTTGCCAGTCAGTTTCGTATATTGATGTTTGGTCTCCTGGATGCTCATCGTATTACAAAATTAAATACAGGTGTGTAATGTTAAGTTCATTGGTTGGTTTTTGCTCTTTGGCTTTGGGTTGGTTGGTTTGTTTGTTTATAAAAGTGATTCTATGTAATGCATTGTAACGCTTTTCATGCTGATACACTGTCTTACATCACTAGACTTTCACTAAAACAATCCCTTTGGTATAAAATGAGAACAAAGTATTTCTTACACAGTGTCACTCAGAAATCATAGTAGCTATAGAAACAATCAATTTTCCATCTAACTCAAGTGTGTCAAGCACAATGGTGGCTGGGCTAAAACACAAAAGTGTAAATGGAAATATATTTTTCTCTTAATGCTGTTCATATTTGTGATAACTCTATAGAGCTCTCAAAAGTTAATTACTAAAAAACTTATATTGCAAATATTTAAGAAATAAACTGTCTGCAATGGAGAAATTGTCAAAAGAATAAAAATTAGAACTATAACTGACTTTTGATTTGATACAACAAAGAATGCAAAAAGAGGTTCTAAGATACATATTTATATATAAGACTTATAGTAGGTATTTTCTCTGCAAATTTCATTAATCAGTGGGCTTGTTTGTGGGGAAATTTATTTTTAAATAAACAGGTTTACTAATACAAACTCACAGTTTTGTTGTTTTTTTTTTAATCTTATGATTTCAGACTCTGACAGAGTAATTGAAATAGTCTGATATCTGACATTATGCCAAGCAAGCATTTGAGCAACATTTTTCAATATATGCAGAAAAAATAAGGTTTATACTGGAATTCCTATACTGATACCGCTACATCTCTGAATTCAGTGCGAGAGCCTCAGTTATATTTAGAAACTTGCCTAAACGTTCATTATTTTTTGTATTAACACTTCTCAGACTTCAACTCAGTAATTTTGACTCCTTCACCTTTAAAACATAGCTGCTAAATGGATCCAAAGAAAAGACAAGGAACACTATTTACTAGACTTTCAGGTAGCAGAAATACAGATGCTAAAATCTGGAAACAAAGAAAGAAACAAAAGACTAGACATATTCATCAAATATTCTTACATGGGATTCATCTTGCCAAGACAATATGCCTAGCTTTAGAGCAAAAATAACTTTTTCCTATGTAAGTAATCTTAAGTGCATCACTCTAAAATGGATTTATTTGTCTCTTTTGATTTTAAAGGAATCTTAGAGTGACTAGCTTAGATTTAGATGTTAGTATTGTAGACAATTAAATTTAGCTGAGACCATTATATTTGTGGATATCACTTCTACTAAGTTCTTGAGATATCACTAAAAGTGGGAAATTATTCCTAGGAAGTACCATGAAAAATTTTCCTAAGGCTTAAGGCACATTCAGGACAACTGGTCTGTGGTTGAGACTGGATAATTGGTCTGTTTTCCCGGTCTATCTCTACTCTTGGTAGAGAATTTATTTTCTATGAAACATTCAGTAATTAATATTTCCCAACCATATGCTTTCAGTAAGAACACATCGGCTGAAAAAGGTAAGAACAAAGAATAGCTACATTAAAATTAGTTTTTAATGAGAAACAGAAGGGTTTGGCTATTTTTAAGATATTTTTTTAAAACTTAATAACCTGCAGTTCTATATGTTTGCAAGTTGTACTTGGGTTTTCTGGAGGGAAGCTGAAACAGAACACAACGTCTGCAGTGGAGACAACATCTGACCTCCTGAGAGTCCTCAAATTTCAGCAAGAACAGGGAATCCAGTCTTTCTTAGTATTTCAGACAAATAAAAACCATAAAGTTATGAGTGAGAAGTTTGGGGAGGAACTCATTGCAACATATTATGGTAAAAAAGAAATGCATTAATAATCCAAAGAATTATGATGGTTTCATTTTGTTTTTTCAAATCTTTTACTCTCTTTTACAAGGTACTCTCTTGAGCTCATTTGGGATTAACTCAAATTCATGTTAGAATAGTTCTGAACACCATTTGGCCCACAACTGATAACACAGTTGTCTAGCTACTCATTTAAACCTATAAATTTCATTGTAACTTAAGAAGCTTTTTTCTGTTATTTTCCTTGCATTCTTATCTGCTAATGTAGATTTATTTTGTATTGCAACATTTACTCAGCATTTAGCATTATTCTGAGACTATTGTTTTATTTAAAGAATGGCATTGTCATCAGGGAAGATACTGCTCATATTTAAAGAACATGCAATTCCATTAGTCTTAGATTTTTGGCCTGGTAGTGACAGATGGCTTCAGTGAAATGGATATATTCTTTCACTCAAATATATATGTGTGTGTAGCAGAAAAGAAAAAACAATAAATATTGCTTTATTAAAAACAAATAAGGAAACTATAAGTTTCCAGATCAGGACAACCAAAAACCAAGTATTTTTTATTCTTATCTTCAAAAAGAAAGCCCAGAAAGGTATACAAAGCCGTGCTATCATTTACCGAGAGAGAGAGAGATCTGACAAAAGCAGTAATAAAGAAAGAACTGTGTTTTTATAATAAAGCTATAGTGTGTATCTGGATTCACAGACACTTTGTCTTTCTGAGAAAGTTTTGCTTAGTCACATCAAACAGTATAAACTCTTAAAATCAGACAATCAAAATCAGATTTTAAAAATCAGATCATTAAATTCAGATTATTAAGACAAAGTTTTAGTAAAGAATGAATGAAACTCAGGAAAATTCCAGGAATGAAAGGAAAATCATTGGGAAGAAATAATGAAGTAGATTTGTCAGAGTTGCAAGAGCAAAGGAGAAAGAACAATGAAAACCCTTATTGTAAAATTAGAATAAAAAGAAAATTAGAATATTTGAGAATAAAACTCAAAGGAATATTTAATACAAAAATAAACAAGGAGAAAACTGAAAGATAGAGGTGTATGAGAGCTTCTAGCAGCAAGGTAAGGGAAGAGAAAATAATAGTGAAGTACAGAGAAACAGTAAGGAAAGGAAAAAAGAAAGAACTGGAACAAGGACTGCAGAGAAGGCAGAAGGTTGTAGGAAGGAGATTTAAACTGCACAAGAAAAGCCTGATTAGTTAAGTATGTTTACCTAGCTAATTAAGTAATTCTTGATATAGTTTCCAGTGCTTGTTCAAGTCACCTACTTTCTTCTCATCACCTGTATTTGCTCTTACTTAATTGCCTGGGTGTCACTGGTTAATAAAGGTGATTTTCAGAGTTTATGTCTCAACTGGGCCGTATGTTCACTACCTTTTTAAAAAGATGGAAAATCAGAAGTGGAATCTAATCTAATCCAAAAGTGTCTATTATTCCAGCATGTAAACATGTGAATAATGACCTACCTACTTAAAACTTGCTGAAATTTTCCAGAGATATTTTGGAAAATGTTTATTTATCTAATTTTGAAATGCCTATGGATTTGAATAGGCTTGATATACTCAGAGAAAACTGGAGAGCCTTGTGATAGGACAAGGAAGAATGGCCTTAAACTGAAAGAGAGAAGGTTTAGATCAGATAGTAGCAGAAATAAATTCTTTATTGAGAGGGTGGAGAGGCGCTGGAACAGATTGCCCAGAAATTTGTGGAGGCTCTATCCCTGGAAGTGTTCAAGGCCAGGCTGGATGGGGTTTTGAGCAATCTCTGGTCTAGTGGAAGTTGTCCCTGCCCATAGCAGAGAGGTTGAAACTAGGTAATCGATAGGGTTTCTTCCAACCAAAACCAGTCTATAATTCTATGACGTTTGAAATCAAGACCCTTTGAAGTAAGATTAATTTTATCACACTTCAGGGTTTCGATTTAGTTTCAGATTGCCAGCACATGAAATTAGGTCTTTAAATGTAAGTACTCAGAGTTTTTAACCTCCGTTTTTATTTGCATAGTTTGTGAACATTGTAAAACAGTAGAGTTGATAAAGTATAAATAAAATAAAGTTGATAAAGTATGCTTAAGTAAATTAATTTTATTGCAATAGTTACTCACAATATACACCAGGTACTCAGTTGCAGGCCTCTAATCTGGAACTGAAAACACCCATAGGACTCAGGGAGTTTTCCTAAGTAGCTCACCTGAGGTTTCTTAATGAACCCTGCTGGGCTTCCAGCTCCCCCTTTAAAAGGACTGGCTTCTCTCATGAGATTTGTATTATAATTTCCAGTCTCATGCATGTGCCCTTGGATAAGCTAGGGCATCTTAAATGTTGCCAGACATCTATGTTAAGGTAACTGAACCAGCCATCAGATACGTATAGTCTAAATGTCTTCTTCTGAATTAATCACCAAGGCTTCCTTTATAATTAATGAGGGGAAACGGGTACATCTAAGGAGCAATATATCTGGCCTACTTTTAATATGGGGTGGATTTTATTTTAAAAGAGCCTATTTCTTTTCAGTCAGGACAGCAGGAGCCTATGGGACTTAGCCTGAATATAGGGATGTACATTATAGAAGTCTAAATTTAGTTGGCTAAGTCCTGTACAGTCCTGTAGGGATGTAAGTCATCTTGTAAGGACAGGATGACTACATGGAAACATTCAGTCTTCAGATCAATTTCTTTCCAATAGAATAGACAAACAAATAAACTAGGCAAACCAGTGAAAAAGAGATCAATTGGTTTGTGAGCCTGTGTTAGAAAACAGAGTATACAGAGATACTTTTCTTGAATACCAGGTAGAACAAAATTCACTTAAGTCACTAAATGAGAAATAAGATTTTTTCGGGTTTTCTAAGGAAAATACTCATATAGCTTTCACAAGAGAACAGAATAATATTTCTTAGCCATAACAAACCAATAAAAAGTAGGTGTTTAGGGAACTCACTTAGAATGATACTCACTGCTCTGTTTGTGTCTAGGAGACTGCTTGAAAAATCATTTCACTTTTAATCATTCAAACTACCCAATATTGGTTATGATGATATGAATAATGCAATTACCTATTTGACTAATTGTATGGAATTTAGCATTGCTAAATGGCAGACTCTATTTCATTCCTAGTACGTTTTACCTAGTGGTGTCAAAATTATCAAGTTCTTTTTGCATTACTGCTTTTCTAAGCTGCTTACAACTTAGTCACTATCTGGGATCTCCCAGGTAAGATACAAACTCAGGTCTTGCTTATAAATAGGACTCAACTCCAAGGTAAAAGGAAGCAGTTCTTTCATTCCTTCTGTTGAGGACTTTCTCAATTTTTGTTATAATTAAATGCTCATTGAGGCAGGATACAAGTTTAAGATTCTTCTTAATTAAAAAAAAATAGAATTTATAAATAAAAATAATAACATTGAAAAGACTTCAGAATTGTTACAACTGTTGAAGTTAAAATTGCTAATCTGCATTTTATGAGTTTTACAGATTTTTATACAGGAACACAAGTTCTAAGATACATCGCTATAACAGTTGAAGAATGTATTTCTTAGAATATTTCTGAACAAGACTTCTCTTTTTTTAAAGAATTTTTCTCACTATTTCAGTCTTCAGAATACTGAGAATTTAAAATGACTGAAAATTTCAGCATATGACAGGGCTTTCTTCAAGGGAGAGAAAAAATGCTAATATTTACACTAAATGCTTTGGATTCAAATGCATGGCTACAACTTCCATGTGCATATATTATATATGAAAGCATGCACATAAACTGCATGTGATTCATGAATGTATTCTTAAATGTATTTTTATGCAAACAAAAAATATGTTGACTATTTTTCTATCACATGGCACCCTTTAAGATATAGCAAATGGAAATAGACAACTAAAGGTTATACTAGGTCACACATCATCAGAGAGTGAGATTAAAATACTAGTGACAGAGAAATAGCACAATAGCTACATCCAACAGCATCTACTAAGGAAACTGTATGACTTTTAAACAAAGCATTGTTAAGAATGTGACCTTGCAATATTCATGTAATATGTGTAGAAGTTTTACAGCTTTTCAGGAGGGATGAAATTACTTCTAGAAAACTGACATCTGCAGGTTTATGAATAAATGATAGATGATTAGCATAAAACCATCACTATTAATCATAGACCATTCTCCTTGACTAGAAACCAGGCAACAAAAATACTGTTAAAAAAATGTAAAAGCTGTATCTTTAACTAGTAGGTTTTCTACATAAATGTGAGGTTGTTAAACATCGAGACTAATCACCAGTCAAAGACTTGATCTCAGCCACAGTTAAGTCAGAAGGTTGCTATTCAAATAGGAGGAGCTGCCTCTTAAGTAAGTGATCTTTGTCCACAATTTCAGTTGCAGTGGCACAATTCCTGTGCAAGTATGAGCACTTTACCTGGATAACAAGATTTCAGGAAGGTTTTTTTTGCTTTTGTTTAAATATTCTGTTAACACATTTCTGATGCACTTAGTATTTCATGAGAAAACCAGGAGATTTTTAATGTGTGAAATTGTGTTTTGATGTTTGTTTTAAAATATATCAATCTGAAATAAAATCTTGGTTATTATTAAAATAGCAAAAGTTTTATGGCATGCTTTGTCTGTCATGGTTTAAATGACAATGTTTACATTCCCAATTCTTTAGCCAGTTGCAGATACAAGAAAATAACTAAATGATATGCAGTTCATTCTGTTCTCTAGTGAAACAGTTGTTCACTATTATTAATGATCCTTAGCATGAATAAGGAAAGCAAGTGGGACATATTTGATGTTAGGAATAATACTGTTCACTTTTATTAAATACTCTGATGTCTTGTCCAGCAAGTTGCTTTAGGGAAGGAAATAGTTTATTCTTTATTGGAAGCAGAGGACAAAGCTGCCAACATGTGACACTACAAATGTTTTATTCATGAGAGGAAATTATACTGCTTAAAAAATTCACATTAGAACAAATCCTATACTTCAAATTCTGAAATTAGTTTGTGGTTCCTAAAATTGTAGCTGAGTCATGGGTTCTTGTTTTTGTTAAATCTGGATCTCTTGTTCTAAAGAATAGGAGAGCCTCTACACTACATGAAGAAAAAAAAATTGAATTCTGGAGTGTGTAAAACATGAGTGTCATTGTGAAGTGTCATTGATGCTTTAGATCAGTGGTGGGATCCAGGTCATTGATTGCTTTAAAACCCTTACTCTGTTCTTTAAGACAAAATAGTGTGAAGGGTTTGAAAACCTAAACACTTTAATCAAAACTGCATTCAATTTTACAGATTGTATAACTTCCCCTTTCTGTGTGAGACATCCCAGAACCCAGAAGAAAAGCTGGGCAGATCAGCACAGTCATTCCAGCTCTGCATTATGTAGATCTGGGAAAGGGTTGTAGGTTTCCTTCAGAATCTCTCAGGTTCTTCCTTTTCTACATTCCCTAACGAGTTCCCTATCTATAAGACTGGAAAGGGAGTACTTCCTTGGCCACCAGACCATTCAAATTGCACTAATGTTTATTTTGTGGTTTCCTTTTTCAGTGCTCAGTATCTGCTTGTTCAGGACCCATCTGAAAGTTTTCACTTCTTACGCCCAACAGGTTGTGCAATTTGTCTCTCTATGTCCCTGAGCACACAAAAACTATTCAGTGTTAGTTCTCTTGTTTGGGACAGGTGACCAATCATATTTCACCTCCTTCTACTTAAACAACAGGTTGGTTGGTTGGTTAGTTTGTCTACTACAGCAAAAGTTCACGGATAGAATAAGCAGTCCTTGATGCATCTGAAATGAACTTATTTGGCCGATACAAGAGTAACTGCAGTATGGTGTGTGCTATGTACCCCTGGTTACCGTAGAACTGTAGTCTCTTGGAGTACTTGGGTGTCTCAGTGGCATTTTTGATGTATTCACAATTTAATTAGACTAAAATTCCCTGGGAATGTGGATATCAATGTGCATAAGAACTAGGAAAATTCAAAATGTGAAATATCTCTAGAAATAGTAAAATACCACCAATTTTTTCCTTATGCAATCTCAAATTGAAGACACTTTAGGTTTGTCTACAACTGTAGATTTCATAGCTTCATTTCAGTTCAGCAACAACAGAATAAACATCAAAGAGGTAGGTAATTTAATACAATATATCCTTGTTTAAGTTTTGAAAATATGTTTATCAAACTAGCCTCAGAATCAGGGTGTTTTTTTGTTTTTTTTTTTTTTTTTAGTTCTAAAGAATTGGAAAGAATACTCTAAATAGAAGGTGTAAGTGTGCAGAAAAAAAAAAAGGATGAGAACTTTCAACAAATTTGATGCAGGTCTCAGAAAAAATCTCAGTTATGTACAGAATTTAGATTTTTGCAGTCCACACATTTAGCTCAAACTATATAATATACTCTCAATTTTCTTGATATGCATGCCTATTTTTCAAAATTGGACAACCACAGCAAAACATATTTCTGAAATGTACAAGCCCCATTTACCTCCTCTGCCCTCACTAGTTGAGTTCGCAAGTCAGCATAGAATTGAATACTGTTTAGAGATGTATTATTGCTCTGATGCTATGCAAAATTCTGTTTTGAACTTAGGAACTTCTTTAAAACATGAGTTCAATGTGTAAAGCAAAGTACATTTATGTATGGCAATGTCAGTTTTCTTGATTACGCCTTGTTATGCCCTTTGTTCTTTCTTTCTATAAAGGCTGTTGTAATAGTGTGTTTTTTGTTGCGTATCTCGACATTTCAGCTGGCATATTCTTCTACTAAATGTTGTATTTAAGAATGTTTAATTTGCTGATACTTACAGGCATTAAGACTCCTATTAGAACATATCAGTTAGCTAAAATTATTTCCTTACTGCTTTTATCCTTTAATTAATGGCTTGGAACATACTTTTAAACTCCTTAGCTCTAACAATTAGCTGTGGAAAGGCTAAGGGTTATAGTCTCTGAAGATCCAAGATGGTATAGTGGTGAATTTTGAAAACTAGTTTTTCCTCTTGCGTTAGTAATAAAATATACACCTTCAGCTACAAATCAGGTCTCCTCATGCACTTTCTAGAGACTTGCAAAAAAGTAGGTGTTGAATCTCCTAAGCCTGAGAACGATCATACATGACATATGGGTGTCTTATTTTACCTATTAGTGACTTACTTACAAGTTGAGAAATTAGTTTGCTATCCAGTTTTTCTGAATAATTATTGGAAGGAAAATTTAAATTCTAAAGAAACCATATGTTCTAAAATAAAAATAACTGCTGAAGCAACTGCTGTAGAGTAAGGGACCAATTCAGGTAGTGAAATATAGATACATAATGTAATTTGAGAGATTACCTCTCTGTGTTATCACAGCAGGTCTTCCAGCTGTTGCTTCAGAAGGTCTGTTTTATGTCTGCCAGACCTGTAGAGATATTTCAAGTACCTCACTACATCTAAAATTGTACTAAATTCCTATATTTAGGCACCTGACTTGTTTAGTTTTAGATGGTAAAGTCATGTTCATTCTCTCCTTTTTCTGGGTTCAATTGTCAGTCAAAATATCAAGCTGTTCAGCTCATCTCAAAGGCAAACACTTCCTCTATTGCGGTGCCTTTTTTAAGCCTTGCACGGCAGACCAATCTGCAACCTTCCCAGAGAGCACGGCTCCACAGCCTGGCAGCGAAAAAGGAGGCAAGGAAGGGTCTCCGCATGGGGTTCCACAGAAGAACTTTATTTTACATGGTGTGAAGGTTCCCAGAGGCAAAGACAAAGACACAGCAGGGCCGTGGGATTTTGTATGGAGACGAGGAGGGCGGAGAGAGCACGAGGGCCGATGGTCTCAGGGCACAGGGGCGGTGCATGGGCGGGGTTGGGGTACAGGGGCCAACAGGGAAAACCTGAAGGAGTGGCCAGGAACGGGGAGCAATGGGAGAGCGGGGAAGGGAGAACAATCTGGAAGGGGAGACATGTAGGGTAGAAAAGGGGAGGAGAGATACAAAACCAATAGCCGTAACGAAAGGTGCATACATAATTTTGAGAAAGCAAAGGATCTTGGGAGGAGCCAATCCTCTCACCCTAACCACAGAGATCTCCTGGCTGCTGCCTTTCAGGAGGAGATGGAGGCTTTTGGTTTTTGGCCTTATAGGCCACCACACAGGTCCCCACACTCGTCTTACTTTCACAAAGAAAGATGTTGAAATACAGCAGATGTACATATCTGATCTTCCCTAACTTGTTCATCCTATACTGATAAAAAGTCTTCTTTGCTCCAGGTTTTCCCAGCAGCCTCAGTGGTCTAGGACTCCTGAAGATCAGTTTTGCAATAAAGACCAAAGTGAAAAAGGCATTGCCTACCTTGGTCTTTTCCATAAATTTTGTCAAATAACTTTCTATGTTATTCAGCAGCCAGTCCACATTTTCCCTCAAGTTTGTTTTCTTATGATAAACCTGTCCTACAAAGGTGTTGTTCTTGTTCTTCACATAACCTGCCAGTTTTTATGCCAGGTGAGTTTTGATTTTTCTGACCACTCAGTGTCTGTATCCTTCCTGGGTGAGTTAAACCTTCATCAACATCCTGTATGCTTCCTTTTATGTCTGAGTTTTGCCAAGAGAGCCTTGTTCACTGCCATGAACACTGCCAAGGTCCACTGCCGTGTTTACTTAACTTCCTGTATGTTGTGATGCATCATTTTTGAGGTTGGAGGAAGAAATGTTTGAAAAACATTAATTTGTATGGCTGCATTTGGGATAACATTGAAAGTTTCAAATTGACTTCATGAATTTTGAGAATACATAATAGTCAAATCATTGACATACACAATATAGTGCTCTTGAAGGGAAATAGAATTTTGTTTGTAGTTTCATTTCTGATTCTGATTTTGAATAGCAGGGATTTTATCCAGTAATATTCCTAGTCTGGGCACATAATTGCAGGAAGTTTTTTTCCTTTCTTTCATTAAAGTCTTTCTGTCAGTCAGTTTGCATTATAAATCAGTTATGTCTACAGTGAAAGACTTAACTGTCATGTCTTCAGACATCTTCTTATAGCTAAACTATGAGAAAATCAGAATTTTGAAAGGGGTAAAGAATTTGAGAAAGGATTTGTCTCCCTTAAAGATTGCTGATAGACATTATATTAGCAGTAATATATTGACTTCTGTCTTAATCTTGAGGGGATAATCTGTTAGTTCAACAGTTCAGGCTCAGTTCTAGGAATATCGCTGTCTGTAATCAATAACATTTTCACAGGCTGCCATAGGAAAGACTGATACATCTGTGATGCAAAAAAGAATATTACAACTGCTTTTAACTCGTATAAAATCTGATGTTGGAGGCATTTTGAAGTGTCTAAATACTTTTTTTTTTAATGATTGCAAAATTACTGTTCTGACAGTTACTACTTGTATGATCAGGTACAGACAGCTCTGCTGTTTATTGCTGCTTGTTAAATTTACCAGCATTTCCCACTAAAAGATTTGATTATAATTTTTCTTAAACCCCATTTTGGGACCACATATTTTAATTTATATCAGACTGAGAACTCTGGAAATATTGAAAAGAAATTATTCTCTTTTGACCTTGACTCTCTGAATTTCTAAGTAGCTGCTTAAGAAAGAGATTTCAGAGGAAGGGTACAGAGTTGTTTCCTATGGATTTGATCAAGGAGTGGTGTTCAACCTGATAGTATAATATAGTTATTTAAAACGCTGACAGAAAACATCTAAGGGTACCATTCAGTTCTAGACTGCAGAAATGTGTGCTGTAGATGCTTACTTGTAGACACAGAAATGACTGTGTCAATATACAAGGAAGATTTTCATATACATTTACATTGTAGTTACTGGAGTAACAGGTCTTGATTCAAGTGCACACATATACAAATCTGGTATTATTTGAGATTTCTGGAATATTTGCTGTGGTTAAACTGAGACTAAGCAAATCTGAGTTTCCAATACCTCTCATGCATCTAATAATCCTACACAGATGTCTCAGATACATTTAAGTGGACAGCTTAATCAACAATTTCCTTTGGCCAGATCGAGAAGATCTTTAAGGCCAATAATCCATTATATAGGCAATATTTAAAGATATATCTTAGTGCATATGCACACCAGTTAAGCCAACCAGTCTCTTCAAGATGTAACATACTTATTTTAGTGTATTTGCTAAGATATTAGGTATTGCTATATAGATATCTTTCAATTTCAGATGTCTTGGTGTGTGTTTGTACATATATTTAAGCTGTAAACACACATACACATACACATGGAATGCACAAAAAACCCTGAGAGGAGGTATTGGGGTTTTTTTTGCAAACTAACAAAGCAGGAAAGCTCCTCAGATAATATAAAATTAGGCCAAAGACCAGTATTGTATTGTAAAACTACACAGGAATAAACTTAAAAAATATATATCTATATATAACAAAAAATATTTTGCGGATAGATATATATATATATATATACACACTTTTTTTTTTTTTTTTTTTTTTTTT
>VZRO01001922.1:868973-887540 GCA_013397915.1 Daphoenositta chrysoptera
TTGAAGCAAGTTTTCTCAAAAATTGCTATCACTCCTAAGGGCAATGTTAAACAAATTTTGACTAACTATTCAAATATCTAATTCCCACTGAAACCAGAAGTCATTTTCTCATATATCTTATGTATTTTTATAATTGAGGGTTGTAGATAGGAACTGAAGCCTTGGCTCTAGAGAGTGGAAATAACAGTATTACTTTATCTCAGAGACCTGTGAAAAAGACATGTATTAAGGTGTATTAATGTGTGCTGTGAAGCACTCAGATGCTGAATTGAGTGTCATAAAGGTTGATACGAAAATTACTAGTCCCATCTTTAAACAAGACTGAATAGTGTTGAGTAAATAATGATAACTGGTGCCAACTATGAAGTAATGAAGAAAAAGAAAAAGTAAAAGGCCTGGTAGCTTCTCATTAAATGATCATAATCTAGAATGTATAAGACTAGAAGCATATCTTTTGTTGGGAGGTGTATAAGAATAGGTGGTAATGTGATTCAAGAGTGAGCTATACTGCCTATAAGTTAGGGAGAGCAATTACATTGTTTGTGTGTGGTGTTTGTGTGTGCACGTGTCTGTGTCTTCTAAATTCTGGCATTTTCTAACACTTGAGTGTGAGAAAGAATGGCCTCAGTGCAGTTCTATTTTGATAAAGGCTCCCCTGTCTATGTTATGTATGGACAAAAGAGGTTCTCAGGATTGTAGATGACAAGGATCCTAGGATAAGACTCTAAGAAAGGACTATTGCTTTAGAATTTTCAGTGTTAAACGCACAAAATCAACAGGATACTTGGAACAAGAAAGGGCATCTTAGTACTGTGTGTGCTGTGATCCTTGTCATTTTGCCCTTTCCTGATAAGAAATAAGTAATTTTAACAAACATTCTAGATAAAAAAAAAAATAGTATTATATACTGTATTAAAATAAGTCACAGGGTTTTAAGTTCATATTCAGCAAAATACTGAATCATCAATTAAAAAAGTAATCTATTTTCAGAATCAGAACCTTAAATTTTAGAACTCAAGTGACTAGATAGTAGCGTATCAAGATTTGGATTTCTTAATTTATAGATCAACACATATTTTAGTGCAAATTTGCGAGTTGACAAGTAAAGTTGCTAAACTTGTGAAAAAATATTCTTCCTAGGAGCAAGTTGTAAGCAAATACAAGAAATTAAAAGAAATAATTTAGCATACTGAAAAAAAAAGATACAGAAAATATAGAAAGGGACAGTTAAGTACTTTCCAATCATTTCTACTAAAAGCTTAACAATTTTTTGGTAAGAATTTTAAGTAGGATTTGTAAAACACTTCACCAAGATATTTATCATTTAGAATAAAAATATGCTTACTTTCTACCCAGCAGTCCAGATATGATCAACTTATTAACCTATTTATTGTTACTAACTCTTTTTTATAATTATTATTTTATTATCCTAAAATTGTGTAAGCAGCAGTGTTTCACATTAAACCTTTAAGAATTCTGTATTTTGAATAACTGTTCAGAATACATAGGTCTGAACATGGGCAAATGGGATACTTTTACTGCTTTCATCTTTAAATATTCACGACAAGAGAGAAAACCTGTGCGCAAAGAAGAAAGAGAAGAAGAGGAAACATATTATATTTATTAGACTGTCTTGCTTCATTTCTTCCTCTTTCTAATGTGCTGTGGGATCTCTGGTTGCAATCTGATGCGTTGTCATATTTTATTATCCCAAGGTTTCTAATTCTGTTTTCTCGTCTTTAAAGCTGTCATCAGGTGATATAATATTTATTTTTCAGAACTTCATTAGCTTTTTCCAGGCTTGGGGAAGTGTCATTTTTATTTTTCAAAGAAAGTGATCAAGAAAAAATATCAACTAAAAAGTCACTTAATTTCCTAAAAAAATTTTTGTTTAATAGGACACACATACATTATATTTTGAATCATTAATCTTGCTGCCACTTAAATTGAAGTAACAACATTAATGTCTTGAGCCGTTCTTCTGACAGCCAATCAAAGTTATAGTTACACTTCTCAGGGTGAGACTTTTCCTTTATCCATAGCTGTCAAACAGCAACATTAAATATGGTTTCCTGGTCTGTTCAAGTAAATATTTTATGTAATCTGCTTGGTCCTATTAATTTTGATGTTATTCATTACAGCACTATTTTTTTAGCACCACTGTCCATTTAGTATAGTGCTTTGCACTATCTATAGACATTCTATTCTGAATATAATTCAAGTTGTCTCTTCTGTCTTTTAACAACCACAGCTCTGGATAAGTCTAATTAAAAGATTATTTTCATATCCCTAAATGTGAATTCTACCAAGATCAATCCTAAAATACATTTCGATCATATCTTTAGTCCTAAATCCTTGAGCCAGAATACACCTTTGGAATAAGTAAGTAATATGATAATTTCAAAAATTACTATTAAATAAGAAGTGTTTACATAACACATTTAGCACACCTTAAAATCAAAGCGCCAAACTGAGTACACTATTTGAAGCAAAAGGGTGAAGTTTTTTTCCCTGCTGCTGTTGAGAAGTCCTAAGCAACTGAAGGAAAGCAGATAAATATTAGTGGAAGCAGTTCCTTATAAATGTGAAATTACCATAATTTGAAACCGAACATTTAAGAATTCAAGAAAGGTTATTCAGACAATGAAAATTTGAAGTGTTTATTACCTTAAAAGTGAAATAGATAGACTTTCCATATTGTTTTCAGACTTCCTGATATCGTTTTGGTTACAACCTTTAGAAAATGGCATTACTGATTCCCAAGAATGTCCACTTCAAGTTAACTATCTCTTTTATCATAAGGAATAGTTCTTTAGAGAGTTATTGGAATAAACTGGTCATACTTGAAAATGAGCTGCTGAGGAAAGTGGTATAGTCGATGTTAGCAAAAGTACTATTTGTGCTGACATTGTGTGGAACATTCATCCAGCAGTGAAAGATCCTGCAGCTTGCTTAATTAAGTGGGGAACATTATGATCATTCTTAGTTCACGGTGCAGAACTGCAGAATTCTCATACAGCCAGCATGGTATATCTCTCGTTAAACATCTACTGGAAGAGACATACTGAATTTTATGGTGATTTCTGACTTATGAGGAGCATTTTTAAAACTTCTGTAAGTACGTGTATGAGAACATCCTGGTACTAAATACACTTTACATTTAAAACTATTCATGGAGTCCTTCTTCAGCACTATCAAATAAATCCAATGTATTATTACAATTTGTCAATGGATTGGAAGATTTAGAAATTAAAACTTGCATTGTAAATTAAAATGTGTAAGTTTGAATTTTTCATGATTTTTTTTTCTTTTCTAAATTGCATTACATGTGATATTTGCCCTGAGTTCTTCCACTCCTCCATATTATCCCTACAACTACTTGGCAATTAAATATTTTCAGAGTTGTACAAACCTTTATATTTTTTATACATTTTTAAAGTTTCTAGTTTTGTGTAAGGAAAAACAGCCTTTAGAAAACAAAGTTCTTTATGGCCACTAAACAATCCTATAACTTTTTCAAATGTTATTTTTGATCCATTCCTACCATTTCAGACATCCAGATGTGAGTGAACTGAAACACATATAGAGTATTGTTGCTGCATGATTAAATGATATATTCAGTGACTACAGCAGTATGTTCAGAGAGACCTTGTAAAAATCCTACTTATCTCAGTCCTGCAGTATCTATACCAACAATACATTATAAGTATTGGTTTCAGTGAGCAAAATCTCCTCTATTTATTTTTCCATTATTTGTACACATTCAAAGCAACATCCTTAGTAGGACTGGAAAATTATTGTAAAAAGATTTTTTATTACAAAAATAAAAAAGGTGTTTGTTCAGTAAAATGTCAATTACCTAAATCCAAGTGCATCCAACTCCTTTTACATTCTGTACTGCAATTGTACCTGTCAGCCAGATAATATTAATTTTTTGTTGGAAATACTTTCTTGGTAATATCTTCAGGGCATGAAAATTTCTCTTGATTGTCTTTAATAAACAAACCTCTGTTATACTCTGCTGCAAAATAAGAATTACGAAATTAGGTATATGACTTTACAGCAGTATTTTTGACTGTCGCTCATTTCTTATTAAGCCATACCTGGGCACTTGTCAATCCTTCACCCTTCTGCAGCTGATGTATTTAAAAGGAGCAAATAGTTTCTACTCTCTTACATGTTTACTGTGTTTTACAAGTCTTATTTTAATGCAGACAGTCTTCTGAAAACTTGGATAATGTCCTTCTTGAAACACACCTTTTCCATTTCTGTTACAGAAGGCTACATTTAGACTGAAAAATTAAATGACACTGAGACCTATAATTGTGGGACAGCTTAAATTAATTCTGTTAAACACATGTCAAAACAGGGTGAATTTGCCCAAATGTCTGTTGGGATAATGTTGCTTACTCTAAGCCAACTCTAAACTCATGGAAAATATTGACTGGGAGAATTGGACTAAGCAAAATCTCTGACAGAGAATCTCCTAACCTTTGAAGAGTGTGTGTATGCTTAAGTTCCTGTACTGAGCAACATTCCCTGTCAATGTTTATCTGTGGTATCTGATGGCATAAGTGGTTGGTATTTTAAAACACACAGTTAAAGCGAGATATAGAACTTTGAGGATCTAGTCTCTTGTCAGTTGGTTTTAAGAAGACAGCAGACTGTCTCTTAGGAGAAGACAAAATAGTTTTTGAAGTATAGTCAAAAGCTCATGGATTTTTTTTCTAGAGGCTGCATAATAAAAAGTAAAAAGGAAAAGCAAATTTATCACAAAAAAATTTGTGTTTCCAGGTTGAAAATAGCTGAACATAAGCATCAGGGGTCTGGAGACGAAAGAAGAAGTTCCAGCTGAAAGGCAAGATAGGATCCCTGTGGGAGAATGCTTCAGAAGAGGTAGCATGGGTATAGGTTTATAAAAACACTTGTGTTTTTTAAGGATGGATATCTAAATGGACACACAGTAAGGCTGAGTACCCATTTGGGGGATATTCCATGTTGTCTGGCTCAAATCAGATTCTGCTTACAGTTGTATCTCATTAAGCATACTGATTAAGTGGTGTGCTAGTGCGAAGCACCAGTAAAACTTGCAGGTTTTGTGCTTTTGCATTTTAAAAGGTTGACAGAGGTACGACTATACTGTGCTTCATTCTAACCTGTTTTAATCTGGAATGTTACTTTCCCGTCCCAGTGCATTCTGATGAAATGGATCTTCCAGTCGGTTACTCCACAGGAGGACGTTAGCTTGGAAAGCTGGTGATGGATGTAAGGATGATCAGCACCGTGCTCTGGTAATGGTATACACTGCACACGTGGGTGGGGGAGCTGTCAAATACTTTCCAGTGCAGTTCACATAGAATAGCACAAAAAACCAGCTCTTGAGATACATAGGGTTTTGTAGAGATGGAACAGAGGATTCAAGCACAAAATAATTTTCAGTATTCCTCTCGGGCCAGAGAGCAGGAGTCAGTGTACTAGACAGCCAACACCTATAAACAAAATGTCAGATAAAACCATGATTTTTCCACAAAATAAAATTTCAGAAAAGAAAAATATGGAAAAATATAATAATTATAAATAGTTCTATAAATACAAATAAACCGTAACCTTAAATATTTTACTTCTATTTTTAACAAGGCACAGTTATTTAAAACCCCTAAAAGAATAGGCTTTAGTAATGCAGAGTTTCTATTTTCCTGTACCACTTAATTAAAATGTACCTACAAATGTAAAATGAAACCCAGAGGATATTAAAATACTGCAAATAAACCTGCACTAAGGTACTTAGTATCTGATTTGTTACCACAAATGACACTAGTGCAAAGGAAGTATAATATATGATGGCAATAACAAAATTAAATATTTAAAAGAAATGTAATCCTTATAGAAATTAAAAAGAAGTACTTTTTCTACATTGAGAGCTTTGAATGTTCAGCTATTTACTTATGCTATTGATCCAAAAAATGATGACTTTCAGTTGTCTTGTTCCTGTAAGCAATGTGAGAGATCCGGGTGTCCAAAAACCTATGGGCAATATGAGATTGCCTCAGATCTCAGATTTATAAACTTCCCACAGATGAAATTGATTCCTTATCAATGTCTTCATGCACCTCAAAACTTATTTTTCTGTTCTTTTTGCCATGTTACTATTAAAGAAGGTGTCTTAGAATGGTTGAAAAATGTAATAATATCACTCTGAAATTAAATAAATACATGATCACCAGGGTTTTTATCTCAGTATTCATTCACTTTACATTTTTACTTAAAATAAAACAGAAACTAGATTTTTTTTCTCCATTTCATTCCATTTATCTTTCTATAATGTAATTGTTAGAGATGAAGAGAACAGAAAGTATGACATAATATTGAAAAATAATGTAATATGTTGTATACATTAATAAAGAAGCAGATGTTTTGCTTGCTCAATTAGAAGTACTGTTGAGTATTTTTAAATTACAAAATTATTTTACCTAAAATCCACTGTTATATATCTAAACAGACTCAGCAGAGTCCTTCTCTCACAGAAGTATTGTGTAGCATTGTGAACTGGTTATCTCTGTAAATACATGTATTCTATTCATGAAAAGCTGAATCAAAGTAAAATCAGTAAAATATATTTAAATCAGTAAAAGCAGATAATTTCAATTTTAACTGAAATGTTAATATTTCTTCTTTTAAGGTGGAAGCTTTGGGTGCCTTCTACATTCGAGCTTTTTCTGTCACCTTCACTTCCATCTTTCAGGTGCAGAAATTTCCTGTGATGGGAACAGTGATGTACTTGGAATGATATTGTAGGAAGGAGTCAGTAGGACAGAACAGAATGCTGATCTATTCTGTAGTTAGCTACTGCCTGTTAGCTTTCACACATTCACTTTGGGGTCCCACTATAAGGTAGATTTAAAAAACTTACTATTCTTTTCTTTCATTCTTTGGTTCTTGTTTGTTTTTTTCTGTAAATCTTTGAGTGAAAATATTGTTTACCAAGAGAAATTATTTAATCTCTAAAGAATTAACTGTTTGTCAATATTTTCTAGGTTCTTGATCTTCTCTAATGTCTTGATTACTTTGCCTGTTGTAAATATGAAGAGCAGTTTAAAAATTTTAGTAAAATAAATTTAAAATAATATTTTTATTTGATTAACACAAATATTTGGATTAGATTAACAAGATTCTTCACGAGGACAAAGTCATGCCAAATAACATTTTAAATTATATGTTCCATTTTAATTGCTTTGAAGCTTTTGATCTTGTTATCATCACATTAATAGTTATGGTATGTGATAATATATTGTAAGAAAAGCTGTTAGTGGAAAAAAAAATATTTTGATGCCTTTTAAAAACTATTTCATTGGAAATTAAGACTTTTCAAATATCTTCTTTCTGAAGAAGACAGAATCAGTCTGTTTTTTAGATGAGCATTTAGGATGGAGTATTAGCTTTAAAATCCTAATACCACATAAAATAAGACATGATGTATTCTCAAAAGGTCATGAAGACACTGTCTTCCCTAAAGGTTACTATTCTATGCTTAAACTAATTTTTATGTTTGAACTGCTCTGTTAAAGTCTTCACTGACAGGTATTCCTTAACCTCTTTACACAGTATCTTTCCACTATGCACTACTTCTATGTTTGGGAAGTATTTTCAACAGCTTGTATTTCTATTGTCATAAATTTGTTACTTACTGTGGCAATCTATAACAATCACCCTCCCTTTTTGAGTATTATGACTTGCTGCTACTGTGACTTTTTGTTTTCTGGTAACACCTTTACCCTAGGACAAAATTCATATACCTTCACTGGCCTTTATTTGGCAGTTCACAGTTACCAAGTAAGTGTTCAGGGAAAAAAAACACCAAAACCAAAGAAACAAACGAAACCCAAACCAAAACCCCACAACCCATAAATGTGTCCTTGAATTTTTCAGCTAGAACATATCTGAAAATTAAAGCAATATACGCAGGCAATATATGAATATGTGTGGGGACCTTTGTGGTTGCCTGTAAGGTCAAAAAGTAAAAACCTCAATCTCGTCCTGAAAGGCAGCAGCCAGGAGATCTCTCTGGTTAGGGTGAGCGGATTGGCTCCTCCCAAGATCCTTTGCTTTCTCATCGTTATGGATGCGCCTTTCGTTACGGCTATAGTACCAGACAGGAGTGGGACTGATATCAATGGAATTATGTCAACAGATAGTATGTCTCCGGTGTAAGTTACATTTTTTTCAGTCTCCCGTTGTGAATTCTAGAAGAGAACACAGACAGTCACTTTTTTAAGTCTTAAGAAAACCCCAAAACCAGAAAAAACCCCAAAAATACCCCCATAAATATTTATTTCCAATAAAGTTTCCATCATTTTGGAGTACCTGCTTCAATATCAGGATGCTTATACTTCCAGATATCTCATTTAGTTCCACCATTTGTATTGAAAATACACCCAAGGGTGGTATGCTAATAATACATTTATCTGAGAAGGAAGAAAAAAAGATAAACTTACGTAGAAGTTTTTTGTTCTTACTAGGAATCTTATAAGGATACTATTAGTGTGTTTACTCATGTATTCTGAAAAGACATTCTCTCTTGTTCATTGATACCTGTAGCATTCTTTAAAAAACATTTCAAGTTCAAACCAGAAAACATGACTATAAATTATAGTAATATCTATAGCTCTTCTTGACATTAGTTTACTTTTGGTACAAGAAAACAATTAGAAGAATGGGTGGCAAATGAATCTTGATTTCTGTATTGAAAGTAAGATATATAAGAATAGAAAAGAACTCAAAAACAGCTTTCATCTTTATGAGAAAAATACGTTAAATTGGTTCAGGTATATTAAATACATGGTCTGCTATAAACTGTTGTGATAATGCACAAGTTGTTTTGATGGGTAAGAAAATTTTGGAAAGGTTCTGATAGATATAGTTACTGACCTCTTCTGAGCTGCAGACTAGAAAAGGAAAAAATCTGTAGACACAACCAGAACTAGAAATTAACCTGCTGTTTCCATTAGGTTATTTCTGAACTTCAGCTGCAAATGAAGTAGTTTGATTCCAACAGTCTTCTCCAAGGAAAATGAGCTAGTCAAGCACCACAAGAAAGTCAAGATGAAGATAGCTGTGTGATGTTGAACTGCAACTGGTTTCTCTTCCACTACAAACTACTTCACAAAGGGTTTTCTCAGAAACTGAGATTACCTGTGGAAAGCAGGGGAAGAAGATTCCTTATGTTACATACAAATCCATTCGAGCTTTGCTGTTTAAACCTCAGTACTTTGTGATCTAAAAGCACCTTAATCTGCATAAAGTTTTATAACATTATATGTATTATATATATAAATTCATATGCCATATTTTACAATGTTTTAGCCTGAGAGGCAAGTAATTTAATTAGTTTCATAAGAAATGGACATTTGATTTGGGTTTGCAGAATGATGTCTAATCTGTAAGAGAAATTAAAACAGGAAGAAAGAAGTCTGACCATCACCCACTAGTATAGGGGGCATCTCCAGACTTTAGCAGAAGGAAAGGCTTTCTGTTCCCTTTTCCCCTCTATCATGAATGTATTAATTTGTTTTGGTAAAAATTTTGTAGCATGAACAACTTAATGAGCTATTTTCCAGAAGCAAAAGGCTAAAAATTTATTTAATTTATTAATTTATTTATTTAATTTACAATAACGGCAGTTCCAGCTTTACATGATATAGAAGAAATCAGTCTGGGGCAAATCTCTAGTGGGTTAGTTTCAAAATAATCATTGAGTTTTAGCCTATTTTACTTATGGCATATACAAATGCACTGTATGAATAAGCAGTGTTCATGTATACTACATCAAACAGCCCAGAGGCTAAGAAGCCAAAATTGGTGTTTGATGTTTACACATAGAATCAAATAAGAAATGTACTTGCTGTACTAATAGGTTTAAACTAAGCTTCCCTATTAATAAGTCATACTCTCTCATACAGCCTGGGGAGACACTAAATTGCAATATAAATAATATTTGCTTTGTAAATGTAATCACTGATGAATAACGGAAGTATAGAGGATTAAATATGATGAAACAACATACTGTGTATCTTAGAACCAAGAAGATCTCTCTCTTACCTAAAGGACCCAAAGTTTAAATTGATTTAATAAGTTTTGGACGCTAAGACAACTGTTCATTTTATTGAATAGTTGCAAGATTTCACAGACTCTGTGTATGATATGTATGTGTAAAAGAACAACAATCATGAAATGCTACAAAACTGTTATGGGTCTGTTGTGATTTAATCCCTGTAGGCAGCTTAGCACCACAGAGATGTTCATGCACTCTCCAACAGCGGGATGAGGAAGAGAATGAGAAGTGGAAAAATGCAAAAAACATGTGGGTTGACACCAAGTCAGTTTAATAGCTAAATAAAAGCTGTGCATGCACGTAAAGCAAAATAATGAATGAATTCACTCCTTCCCATTGACATGCAGGTGTTCAACATTCTCCAGGAAAGCAGGGCTCCATGGTGCATGACAGTCACTTGGGAGGACAAGTGGCATCTGAAAATCCCCTCCCTTTTCTCAGTCCTTGTAGCTGTCGCTGAGCCTAACTTCACAGGATATGGAATATCCCTTTGTTCTGTTGGGGTCACCTGTCCCATCTCTTTCCCCTCCCAACTCCTTGTGTGCTCCCAGATTCCTCACTGGTGGGGCAGTATGAAGAACAGGCTAAGCCTTGGTGCTGTGTAAGCACTGCTCAGAAGTAACTAAACCATTCATGAGTTACCAGCATGGTTTTAGTGACAGACCCAAAACACAGCACCGTAAAAGCTACCATGAAGAAATTTAAATCTATCCCAGCTAAAACCAGTACAGGCTGGAAAAAGAAAATTAATCAGAAAAATATGCTGTGATTACAGAGATTCAGAATTCACATATACATACATACCTCACAGTAACCCTCAAGTTGTAGTGCTATCTGCAGTCCAGTCTGGCCTGAAGTGAGACTGTTCCATGGCAGATGCTGGTCTGTTGAGTTACCGGATTACTGAAACAAATTCAGGCCATCTTCTGCTGTAGGCTACAGAGCCTATGCTCAGTATCTCATGGCACAAGTCTCTGCCCTGCTGGCATGGTCCATATTTTCACTGAGAGTTCAGTTTAATTTATTTAAAATCCCCTATTCTCTCTCTGATATATTTTCCTATTTTGCTTTTCATGTACATGTTCTCCTCTCTGCTTTCTATATCTTTCCTTTGAGTCTAGTGTTTAGCTTCCTTCTGTCAGCAAGTATAGTCTGTTATGCCACAGTCTTGAGCAGTGTTCTAAAAGTGATACAAATTTAATCTTAAAAGAGAGATAGAATGCCACCTAAATAAAAAGTAGTAGTTGTCACTAATTTTCTCAGTTCTGCTTTGGTACAGCTAAGTAGCAGAATTTATTATTTTTTAAATCTGATGCAGAAGTAAGTATATTAACTTCATTATATTAAAAATTAATACTCTATTTTGAGATTGCCTATTTTACTATAATTAATTTTGATGAAATTATAAAAGCAAACTATAGCACAAACTTTCTCCCTTCACTTCTTGCTATTCCAAGTTCAGCATTGGTTTAATACTTTAGATTTCAAATACATGACATTAAAGATGAATTAGGTTTATTATTCTGAGCAGCTATTTGAGACTGGAAAAAATACCACATGACTTTCAAAACCAGATCTAGATGGATTAGATTGCTAAGCAAAATAGAAAGCAACTTCCATGCATGCATGTAGTGAAGATAAAAAGCCAAAGAGCTCTGTTTAGCTAGCTCTAAGAGTAACCATTAAATCTGCTGATTTAGGCTCAACGGTGCAATATTAGGTTTACTGTTAAGTTCTAAAAAGTTTTGTCTGCATTCCTAAATTTCTCATGCAAACTGGTTTAATCCAATTTACAGTGTTCAAACCCTGCTCTTCAATAAGGGCAAGGAGGACACAGGGAACTACCTGCCCGTCAGCCTCACCTCAATCCCCAGAGAGGTGATGGAGCATCTCCTCCTGAAGGACATCTTCAAGCACATGGAAGACAAGAAGGTGATTAGAAATAATCAGTAGGGATCCACCAAAGGGAAATCATGCCTGACCAACCTGATTGCTTCCCCTGATAAGAAAAGTAGGTGAATACATGATGGGAGAGCAGTGGATATTGTTCTACCCTGACTTGAGCAAGGCTTTCACAACTCCCTTAAAATTGCAAGCACGTCATGGGAGGTCCCTCTATTCAGCACTAGTGAGGCCTCATCTGGAGTCCTGTGTGCAGTTCTGGACTCCTCAGTGAAGTAGAGACGTGCAGCTCCCGTAGCAGGTCCAGCTAATGCCCATAAAGATGATTAGGGGACTGGAGCATCTCTCCTGTGAGGAAAGACTGAAGGAGCTGGTCTTTTTTAGCCTGGAGAAGTTGATTGATAGAGGATATTATCAATGTATACAATTATCAGAAGGGAGGGTGGAGAGAGGATGGAATAAGAGTAGTGCCAAGCTGTAGGACAAGAGGCAACAGGCAGAAATTGGAACACAGGAAGTTCCACCTTAACATGAGGACCACTTCTTTACTGTGCAGGTGACTGAGTACTGGAACAGATTGCCCAGAGAGGTTGTGAGGTCTCCCTCACTGAAGGTGTTAAAAATCCATCTGAACACACTCCTGTGCAAATGTGCACAGGATGGCCCTTCTTGAGGAAGGACATTGGATCAGATGACCCACTGTGGTGCGTTCCAACCTGACCCATCCTGTGATTTTGTGAGTCTGGATTCTGTGAATCTGTGATTCTGTGGTGTGGTTTCTTCCATTTTTTGTATAAAGTAATTTCAGCTTTACATACATTATATATATATATATATATATATATATATCACTTTTTTCAATAGACAGGTAACTTTTTGGACCTGTCTACACTACTGACCAAGTCTCTGGAAAAACTAGAAGCTGTTTTCCCACCAGGCCTATGGGAACATGCACAAAATTTAGTTGTTCTTTGTTGTTTAAGCACATAAGCAGTGTTAACATTCTAAAAAACCAAACAAAAACCAAGAGTCAAGGGCCTATGTCACTCTGTGATCCTGTAAAGTTATCTAACAGTAGTACAGCGGTTATGATAATTACCTAGTAAATAAAAAATCAGTCAGACAGAAAGAATTAAGTAAATGGGAAATTCTAATTGTGATACTTACTATATTTTTGAAAGTTGCATTCCTAGTATTTTTTCTGAGATGTGTAGATACAAATGTCGTGGATTGGAGCTGAANTATGTATCTGAAAAAGAGGAAGGAAGAGGTCAAATCAAGGGACAGACAAGGGATTTCTTCAGTGTGCCATGATTTCATCCAAAAGCTGTAGTCTTTCCCAAACTGAAAAAAAGGCTGCCAGACTTTATGATTTGATACTTCAAAAGGAGTACGTTCAGTGCAAATAAGAAGTCTGCCAGAGAATTTGCAGGATGGAATATCTTCCATTAGTTAAGTATACAGTCATTCATAAACTACTAGAAATTTAGCTGGATGTGAAATAATTTCTGAATGCATTTACTTAATTAAATTTTTTTCAGTGTTACTCCCCCCATAAAATCACTGATTTCGATTCAGATAAGTGTTAGGCTGATTTAACGTTATAAGAAACAACTAAAAAACATTCTTTCTGATATTAGAAGTACAGTGTAAACCTTTTTTGTAAGAGACTGCCAAATTTTAAACTGAAACATAGCAAAAATAAAAATAATAATTTTAAAAAGGAATAATAGATTCCTAGAACCATGCCAGCCTTAGTTTTAGCAGCAGTGTCTAGACATGAGAGATTTTCAGTGTCAATAAAACTGGAATGAAAAGTGAATCAATAAAGCTTATGCTTAGCCTCAAGCATTTGTTTAAAATATTCTAAGGGGAGAGCAAAACTGAATAGATTTGTTCTATAGTGAATTCACAAATGAAGTTTATAAGGAAACCATAGATTCCCCTAAATACCTACATACCTCTCAACTGACTAAGAATATGTACTAGAACATAATTGTCATCCTCCTGGGATTTTTTTTTCCAGTTCTGTTCATGAATGATAAATAGGCATCTTTAGATAAATCAGGTATTTACTGCTTAAATGGTATTCCTTCTGTGGGAAAGAAGTTGCCACACTTGTAGTTACAACTAAGAATATATATATATGTATTTCCTTGTAGAGAAATTAAGACAAATTTAAAAAGAGAAACTTTAAAAAATGACAAATTAACCAGTTTGATGTTGAACAGACAGCAATATTAGCTACAACATTTCAAGCTTCCTTGCATGATTTTCTAAATATTGTTCTACTATAATCCTGGGAAAACCAACTGAAAAAATAAGAGTTATATGTCTGAGTAACTCCAGGCTTTGTTCAAAAGACAAAAGAGCATGAAAAGTTTTCTATTTTAAGTTTAAATATTAGATATTTTTCACAGCTAGAACATTAACCTGGTAGGTCCACTTACTCACCCACTTATGTAACTGTCTTTTATGCTTTTGAAGGCATAAATAAGTAGATAAAACTTTTTTTCCACAGGAATCCTTGCAAGAACAAACTAATAAAGTTAGCTTGAATTACAGATGCCTGTTACAATAAGTTAACATATGTGTATAAAAATGTTAATAACTGTTGGATTTTCCTTTGATTTTCATGTATATGCATGGACTTATGTGTGCTTATTAAGACCTTTCTGTGTGCCAGAAAGTCTTTGATGTCACCAGCAGTTACGAGAAGACTTTCCTGCTACCCTGGCTTGTGCAACACAAACTCTCCAAAGGAATGTAGTGGTTTAGTTTTAGAACATTGAGAGTGTGCTACAGTTTAGGTACTGACTGCTTAAGGTGACCCAAAGACTGCTGTAAAATTTTGTCATACTCTTACAAAGAACAGAATATCAGATAGCTGTCAGAGTTGCTGAACCATCAAAAAGGAATGAAAAAAATCAAACTAGATTAAACTGATTTGCAGATACTTTCTTAATAACACTCAAAATAGTAAACACCTGTAAATACTTGTAAGAGAGAAGTGATACAGAAATGAAAGAAAATGTCCTTTCTCTATTTACAGGAAGTCCTTAGCAGATACCTCCCAGTCTTTCTCCTTTTAATGACTTGGTGTGTTCTTTCTCATGAGAAAACAGGTGGAGTTTCCATTTACATGTTCCAGTCTGAACTGGTTTTAATGTTCATCAATAGAATCACTCACTGAATGCAGATATTCTTGAAGAGCTGATGTCATAGAATACACTCAGGATCACTTCTGAGAGTGCACAATCAAGTAGAATTGAATCTTAAATAATATCCTTTCTCCTATTATTTTTGGAAGAGTGCAAATTATCTACATCCTATATCCCCTTTGAGTTCTTCTAATGGGCCACAAAAATGTAGGCTTTCATCTAAAATTTTCTCCATTCTTGTTGTGCTACTTTCTTAGACAAAGTAGATGCTGGTTCACATTTTTTTTTGTTAGAACAGGAAGTGCAGCCACTGGCACTTCAGTAAGTAGACAAGTAAACCTGCCTTTCAAGTCCATGTAAATAATTTTTTCCTTTCGGTGAATGCTTGTTGTGTTTCAGTATTAAATGTGTCTTGCACCAAACTGTACACTAAAGTGTAGAAACACCAAATAACATAAATGTAACTAGTTCGCCCCTAGCTTCTGAATAAATATGTTTATACTACTCAGTAAAATCAGTACAGAGATTACTCTTTGGCCATAAATTAAATGACATATTCTAGCTACATTTACAGTATAGAAGCTTGGCCATGTGGCTCCTTTGTGGCTCTCCAGTCCTAATATGTATCAACTAAAACGTCAACAGCACTCAGGAAAACTGTGATATCTTCAGAGGGATACAGAAAATTGAAAACGTTCTCTTACAGTTACATCAAGCCAGCATCTCACAGGCAGGTCTTAGGTAATCTAAACAGCACAATAGCAAGCCCTGCATCACCTAAAAGTGCAATAGATGCACTTGATGCTTTCTTCATAGTTTCACTACAAAGGAATAGGAAACATCATTGATGAAACACTACTGTTCTCTAGCTAAGACTAAGTGAAGAAACCTCCCTTAATACCCTTCTACCTCCTTTTTCCCAAGCTTTTTTATTCTTGATCTGCCTCAGTCTCTCCCTTTCCTTGTCTTTAATCTTTGCTCTAAATATCCCAGAAGTCTTCAATATCCCCACAATGTCCTTAAATATTCTTCTGTAAATTTCCACACAATTCTCAAATGTTCTTCCCTCTGTATACCATAAATCTAAAGTCCTCATAGGCAATACACCTCTAGTCTGCAAATAGTTCTGTGAAGAGACTCTTTTTGGTTGACTACTGCTGTGTGGACTCACATCAGGGACAATAATCTTGTTCACCTTTGTTAGTCTTAGACCAGCTGGTTCCACATGGTCCATTTGCCTTGATTATATTACTAAATTTTCTCCACCTGCTATTGTTTATCTGACCTTTACTGGATCTTTGTATTTTTTTCCCCTTGGCAATGTAACCCAATACTATTTTTCTAAGAATTAAACCTAATCCATAATAATTTGGGTGTTTAACTAAACAAAATTAAAACAGCCAGCCAAAAAGCAGATGAAAGAAAATCTTGGTGAAAGAAAGTCCTCAACACAGAAAAACACATTTATTCCTCTGGGGAATAAATGTATCCATAACCTCTATTAGCTGTCTTTTCAGGTTTCTATTGGGTTTGGCAGACTAGGTTTAATGTGCTGTTCCAATCCCTAAATCACCCAGTCTTTAAATGTTGAGGTTTACAACCTTGACATGGGTCCAAAGGGGAAGTTAATAACATGAAATTGTCTGATCTGTATTCTGCAAATTTTGGGAATTATCCATCTGAGGTGCAAGAATTTATTAACTAAACACAGATATTTAATTTAGGATGTGATGGACTGTGCTGTGAAAGACAATATAATCCGTATCATCCTAAAGCAAATGTTCACATTTGTTTGGAAGAATTTTTTCCCAGAAGAGTCCCTTTCTCTTAACCAATTGAAAACAGAGCCAAATGCAATTTAGCAGCTGAAATATAGATTTCTAGTATTGGTTCAGATGCTATACAGCACCTGAGGAAATAATAAGGAGTTGGAAGATCTGACAGACTTTGAAGAAGACCCACAGCTCCTGAAACATAAAATTTCTGGAACCTGAAATGTGAACATATCAAATTATGCTAGACATCTTTGCGTAGCCTAATCTTATTCTTCTATATTTCCATACTGAGATGTGGTGAATATCCATCCTACACTCCTATTAAAAAAATATCAGTAAGGCATCAACGTATAAAACACTAACAAGGAATTCAGTAAGCTATCAAAGGGTAGTTTCTTCACAGTTTTGCACACTGGTCTTTCTTTTGCATCGTATACAAGTGCAGCATAATAGCAGTTTTGACAAAGTATTGTGGAGAGACAGTCTAACTGACTAAGTTACAGCTCTGCTGAGACAGATCTTGGTGGACAGTAGGTTTAACAGAAGGAAATTATGTGCCTTGGTGGTCATGAAGGAGCAGCAGACCAGGCTGTATCCACATAATAAGGAAACTGTGTATTCCCTCTTAGCTGGTGCTAAGAATCAAGAATAACAAATCTAGCTTTGAATTCGACAGCACAAGAAGGAAGTTGATCACCTGGAGTGAGTTCATTGGATAGCCACCCATATGGTGAGAAGCTGGAGCATTTGCACTGTGAGGAAATGTTAATGTACAAGACTCGTTTGAACTGGAGAAGAGAAAGCTGTGAGAGAACTGAAGAGTGGTTTCCCAGTGTGTAAAGGGAGGTTACTGACAGTGTCAGGCTCTTCAGTGAAATGAATAGTGAGGAAACAAGAGACAAGTGCCCACAAATAGAAACAGGAGGTTGTAACTTGGTATAATGAAAAAGAAATCTGTGTGACAATAATTAGGCACTTGAAAAAGGAGGAGCCTAGTTGAGCCTGGGGCTGAGGCCGAGAAAGTGTTGCTTTTAATTTTGATTTATTTTAACTGACATAATTTAAATTAGTTTTCCCTTACTTTAACCTGTTTTGCCTATGACTGTAATTGGTTAGCATTCTCTCTGTCTTTAACTTACAAGCTTTTCACCTTGTTTTCTCCCCCAGTCCTTTTGAGGAGGAAGAGTAATTAAAATGGCTGGGTGGGGTTCTGGCAGCTGTCAAATTCTAAGCCCCCACATTAAATCACACAATTAGAATAGAGAAGCCTATTCTCCTCATTCCTGCTCATCGTTACATTAGATGCTTTGATATATTGAGTAATTTAAAAATCCCAAAATAACAGAGTAGAAATAAACCACTTCAATTGTCAAAGAGCTTTTCTGTGTCTCTCTTAGGCATATGAAATCATTCTTCTTTGTGTTTCATGGGCTCTAAGGCTATTTTCAACACATTTAAATAAACTTCAATACATTACCCCCAAAATATTTCTATTTAATTCCATCCTCGTTATATTTCATATGGAACAAAATTAGCACAAACTGTCTCTTTTGTTCAGGACGAACTATCTATGATTTCTGAAAATACATCAGCCCTGCTGGTGGAGCCTTGGGTGTTAACT
>VZRO01001923.1:0-11066 GCA_013397915.1 Daphoenositta chrysoptera
AGAATCTAGTTTGACACACACACGCACAAAATAATTCTGCCTTACTGAGTTTAGGTGAGTGGGTGATAAAGTGTTTTGATTACTTGCTTTAGAACCTCACACTCAACACAGCCAATAAATTAAAATAGTCAGTATCCTAGGAGCTCATCAAACCTACCCAAAACAACAGGGTTTTGCACGTACCTTTTCTATTACAGCTATACTAGCTACAGATACAGTTTATTTTCACATCAAGTTACAAGTTTCTTCTTTAAAATACCTGGAAATAATTTAATTGCTCAATACACTCATGTGCTTTATTACTGAGATAACATAAGACTAACTTGCTGAACTTCACAATCTGCAGCTGCTTTAAAGGCTGACTAGATGAGGAAAAAGAAAGACCAAAAGGGGTCAGACACAGGACCTGATATTAAAATATTCAAGTTCTGATCCTCAGTCGGATTAAAAACTGTTTAGCAAGCAAGATTCCACAGTCAGAAAGAATTGAAAGATGTAGTCCAGGTCTAAAAATCAGCTTGTTCGTGTTCCCCACAGCAAACAGCACATTTAACTCTTCATATTATCTTTTGCCCAGAAAGTACCTGGATTCAACAGTTGATATTTATGTAAAAGTTGTATTCCCACTTCAGCAGACACCTTATCTGGAGTAAGTCAGAAGCTGGAGAAAAGCAGTTGTAACTTAACTGGTAAAGTTGTTCTGCAGTATGTTCAGCTACAGTAGGGTTAGGTAAACAGGCCTGTAGGTTTTTGTCTTATTTCACCTAAAAATAGGAGGAGGAGCTTTATTTCCAGCTTCTTTCCTTTGTGAACTCTTCATATTTCTGTTACAAGGCACAAGCTGTGAAGCTGAAAATTTGTTGGGCACATCCTGCTGGCAACCGGAATCTCGGATTAACATCCTTTTACTGCAACTAACAACTGTTTCCATGGGAACAAAGACAAAACTGTGGTCATTCACAGCAGCCACAGCATCATACTGACCATGTCCTGTCCACAGCAACTTCACATCTGAAAGTTTCCAACACAACAGATGACATGCACCATCTCATAACCATGAAGTGACAACTTTGTCAATAAATCAATGCTGCAGTTTATGACAATTTCTACATAAGAAAAACATTATTTGTTTTGTTAGATGTCCTCTTTCTTAGCTAAGTATTAGAAGCAACTTGTAATTTTCCTATTACCATCTCTTTATTGTAAATGGAAAAGAAATAAAATGATGCCTCTGTCTTAAACAGTCCTCAACAGAAGGAGTAGCAGCACAATCATTACCATGGGGGAACAAAGGCACACTGAGATTTAAGTGACCTACTGAGCCTCAGGTAGCAAACCAGTGACCAAACAGTATTTTCCACTCCAGTGTATCATTAACTCAAAGTGGAGGCTGCTTCTCTGAAGAAGTTTACACTTAAGTAAACTCACTCCCATTTCCAGCAGAACATCATCTAGTAATGAGTACAAAAATATTTGACTGGTGGCATTGAAAGCAGAATCTATTTAGACTCACTGAAGCATTGCAATCAGATATCCCAATTCACTTCTTCTGAGCTAGTTTCTTGCCATATCCAAGAAGCAGTGCTGGTCCTAAAGATTCAGCAATTTAAAAAAACTTAAGGCGTTACAGTTCCTTGCCCTGATTCTGTTACAGTACTTTACATGAGAACTATATTTAATCCAATTAATAACTTACTTATTAAATCTAAACTTAAAGTTGTATTTCCACAAACTTGATGGCATGAACAAATTTAGAAGGGAATAAATAATTACTGATCTAGATGTAACTAAAAGAAAACCATCTTACAAAATATTTCTTGACTGATTTTTTTCTTTAAATGAAGTGATCCCTTTCAACTGTTGAGGCTTAGCAGCATGCAATTAAGAATAACATTTCCCAAAGACTCTCATGTATTTCATATCTTGTTTTACTGTAGCAGTATAAAGCTCATACTGGCTTTTTTCCTAAAAGGCATACTTTAGACTGAAGGAGTATGAATGTTATCGTGTAACACACTCAGCCTCATCAGAGCACTATTGCAAGATGACTTCCAAAGGCAGGAATATCTATATGCAGTTAGACAATCCTATCACTTCTTTTCCTCCCAGTTAAGAGTACTAATAGATTGGAAACTGAACATTGAGTACTTCCAAGTATTAGGAAAAAATATAAGGCTACTAAGATCAAAGGTCAAGGTGATTGCTGCCAAGGCTTGCACACAAATGATACTTTTGTATGTTGTGGTTATATGCATGAAATACACTGGGGCATCAACCTGGAGCTAATTCTTCTGAAGCACCACTCCCATCAGAATGATGAAGTTTGAAATAGAAACATGAAAAGGCTTGCTTTCTGTGCCCATTTGTCATTATGTTTATTTTCATCTCTGAATCAGAATTAACTCTATTTCAAACTGGAATTTAAAAAACCAAACCAAACAAAACAACCATTTAAAATATGTAACTACACCATTAATACACTGAATGTGAAAATAGAACAGCATATGGCAAAAGAGATTATGGGGATTAGCCAATTAAATGGTATGACTCAAACCGACATGATCCCTCAAATCTGTATTTTGCAGTGAAGTATGTGGGGCCATGGGAACATGACTTCACCTAATGCAAGTAACAAAGCCAAAGTTCTGAAAATAACTGATTTGGCAAAAAGTATCAAGGAAGAAAGAAGAAGTATGAGATGTTCAAAGCTTGCAAGTTAAGAACAAATTTTTTACTTCTGTATGTCTTCTTTAATGCTGGAGTTCACAATACCTACTTGATGTAGAACCTATTAAGAGCAGTCCCACAGGACAATAACCTTCATCATAAAGTCTATACTCACTAATTATTCACATGCTTAGGACACAGGACATTAATTTTGACATACAAGATTACCGACCAAATTCTTGATAATACAAAAACACAGTAAACATCTCAGTGAAATCAAGTTTCCACAATCGTAATGATGCCATAATGATTTTTTGCCTTTTCTTTTACACCTCTTTTATATACCTTTATAGCCTTTTGTATTCTTAGTGTTTCTTTTTAGCCTACATTCCTAGACTTAATATTTTGTTGAGTTAGGAGACTAAACATCTTAGAAGCCTCAGACACCAAGGTCCTCTCTGGAACACACTTTGTAAACTAAAAGATAGATCTGGCCAGGGGAGGGTTCCTCGGGGAGGGGGGTTCACGTAGCCTCACTCACTGGGGATCTTTGATAGAGATGCTAATTTGTAAGACCTGTAATTCTATACCCGATCTATGGTGGGTGTGCATTTTGGGGTGGGCATTTCAATGTGCATTTTCGGCGCATTCCACCTGGGATGGGATCCTCGCAATAAATACCGAGGGAAAAACCCCTTTTTACCTTCTAACCATGTTCAGCTCTGATTTTAAGAACAGGGATCAAGGCATCAGTAAGAGAACAAAACATTCAAGCAGGGCTTTAGGCAGAGTGGAGGCCTGCTTCTAGGAGCTGAATGCAAATGGCAATCCTCACCATCAGGTCTCACAGAGACACAAATAGTTCACCCACATATTTAAGAGAAGGAGAGAGGCAAAAGCAGCAAAGGTATCTGGAAACAGTGCCTCCCAAAGGTGAGTTTACTGTCACCTTCATGCAGCTGCCCTCACCACACCTTGTGTAAGACCTGCTCAAAGACAGATCCTGCAGGAAAACAGTCCAGGATATTATTCTGCTGGTTAACCCCTGGGACTCTGAGCACTTGTCTAAATAGAATTAATTCATTCAAGTTCAGTTGAGCTCATTCTTCTACAGTTATATCAGAGATGCATGAAGAAATGTCAAAAATCCAAGCAAACAGCAGTTCACAAATATACATGTACGTGACCAATTAAACTAAAGAATTTAAGGCTTTATATTCCTAGAAGTTTAAATGCATAAATTGAAAGCTGTATTACAAAATAATATAAACACCTTTTATAAAAAAAACCACCGAAAAGAGTCAGTTGCAAACCAAAGTTCTTCTTAGATTTAAAGGTTCACCTTGATATAATTTTAAATGCCAATATTATACAAACACATTAGCACTTCTAAGAGCCAAATGAAACAAAAAGCATGTTGAAAAGTTAAGTTGATAAAACTACCACATCCACAAAAATATAATTTCCAAAAGCACCCTTTAATCAATGCAACCTCAATAAGGTTGCATACACTTCTCCAACATCATAAGCTTTCCTTTAGAAGGGACAGCTTAGTAGGAAACGAATGGAAAAGAAAAGTCTCATTAAAACAAGTGCAGTTTCAAGCCTTAACCTGGCAGCTTTCAAAGGAACAAGAAGCTACACGTGGCTATGTAATGGAAATGCCCTTATATAAAACTTGACCATGGATGCACATATATGGAAACAAATGAAATTTATTTCAAATTTCCTGTACTAAATCTTATAATATTGTAACCACATGTTTATCACAATATGCAAAACTCAGAGAGCTGTCTCTTATGGATTTAGCATTAAATACAAAGCAGCTTATCCTCTACTTCTATCTCATGCTGTTTCAGTTAAGAAGACAAGCCTCAAATACATCAGTGACAGCTTTGAGATATGTAAGCAAAGTTCTGTGAAATTTCACCAACATTTCGTTTTCATTAACAACCTCCTCCCCATTATGCTTAGCAGAAAAATATTCTTTTATACAGAACTGTACACATTTCCAAGCCATAACACATGCTACTTACAAAGTCCTTCATGTAATTTACTTACTGATTATGACCTTAGTATCTACAATAGGGTGAACACATTAATAACAAATCTGTATTTTAAAACAAAAGTAGTTTATCTGCTTACCTTGAGGAAAAGAATTTGGCTGCACTAAGTACAGGAATGCATGTACTATTTTAAACAAAATTCCTATTGCCCCAGGTTCATGGTATACACCTGTATCATACGTCTTGGCTGGTACAAATCCAAAATCCAAAGTTCCAGGAGGTGGTTTGTATATAGGCTGTACCTCTGAAATAGTACTTCCACAAAACAGCAGCAGCAGCAGCCAGAGTTCCACAGCCATAGCGAGCAGTATTCATAAAACTGGAGGTAGAGATATTTGTCCGACCAAGTCTAGAAATCTTCAAAACATTCACTTGGGGGGTAGCTTTCTAGCCAGGAGAATGCTGGTGCACTCTCACACCTTCAATTCTTCAATGTATTTTTACTTCAGAGTGGTACAGCAGCCTCTCGTGGTAATGACTCAGCGCACCATCTCTGGCAAAAAAAAGAAACAGCTCATTAAGGTGTGTGCAAGCAAATAGGAAAGTGCAAGACAACCTGCAATCTTCTGTGGAAATTGAACATATCAACAGCTGCAAAAGTGAGCCAGATAGGACAGGAAAGAAAAAAATGTTGAGGTTTGTGAACAATACATTATACTACATACACTGTACTTGAAAGAGGTGGAAAAAACAATTATGCACGGTTCCAGGTCAGTGAGTTTTCAAAAACAAAGCGGAACGTTGGTACAGCTCCAAGGGAAACAAAACTAAAGAAGCAGTGTACGAACTGCATTTCTGCCTAAGTACAATATGTCATGTCACAACAATTACACAATGCTTTTAATTACCACCTGATGGTTCTGTAGTTGATGACAATTATTACAAGTCATACTCTGTATTTCTTTAATCTACACCTCTTAGCACAACCTTCAATCCTTGATAACGGTCTTCCAAGACTGAGGAAAAAATTATGCATCACTGAAAAGTTACCAAAACAAACCAAACAAAAAAAAAAAAAAGCCAAAACCAACAAAACATCACCCTCTTGACAGATGACAACAGGTGCCAGCAACTACTTTCTATTAATTCAAGCTATCTCAAGGCTCTGCTTAGGAATTGGCGAAGTCAACAATTTTTATTTACAGCTTGCTAAAGCTGAGTGTCATTAAAATGACTTTGGATGGTTATACATGTTTAAGAACATTCTTAATCTACAAAATCACAGCAGCCTAATCTACCACGACTTAAGAAATGTAAATAGAAACACCCCTGGGTTTCCAACAAATCAAGTGACCACATCTTGATCTACAAGAAGCCAGTAGGATTCCTTCACTTCAGCATGCAACAGCAGCCTCTAAGGAAACAGAACGATACCAACCAAATAAAAGGCAACAGAAAAACTGCTGTCCTTCTCTGATCTTGGAAGCTGCACACACTTGATGAGTGTGCCTGTGAGCACCACACTGACTTTCCCACCATCAGGCCAGCTTCTCTCTGGGATGCCTTTGGTGATGCCCCAGAGTGCCACTGACCGGGCCATGTGGGAACACACGGCTCATGGCAAGACACCACTTCCAGCTGGGGAGCACCAAGTGCCTTCCCCAAGAAGCACAGCTGGGCCTCTGCTGCCCTTTCCTGCAGCACTGCTCAAGAGAAACGCTCTCCATCCCCACCTTGGTGTTCAGACATTCACCGGCAAGAATGACAGCACAACAACACACACCCCTCATGGCTTCAGTCAGCCCAATGCTACACCAATACCTGACTTCCAAGGCACTTCCAGGTCAAAGAGATGCTGAACTGAGAAGATTTAAAACCTGTAGGTAAGGTGAGACTTAAATCTCTCCCATGCTTTACAGTCTCTGGTAAAACACCAGCTACCTTTCTGAAAACTAGTACTTTGCAAGAAGTCAAAATCACATTGCAAGCTTGTTTAGTAGTCCGTGCTGCACTCACAGGATAGATCAAGATCAAGAAAAAATATGGAACAAAGGAATACAAGATCAGATCAAAGACGCAGAGACAGTTTTGTTTCTCCACTGTTCAAATGAGTTAAGAGGGAACACTCAAACCTGTCTTTCCTCCTGATGGCTTGTGAAAACCAAGAAGGATGAACAGCAATAATGCTGCAATTAGCACAATTATCCAACCCTTATTCAAAAAGGTGATGTTAGCAACTGCTCTGAAATATGCTCAACACAAGCATACAGTAATTTATAACACATAATACCATGAGTATTTCCCTGTCTGGAAAAGAATGTTCTGTTAAAGATTAATGAAAGGAAAAAAAAGTTCAGATCCAAAATATTCATTTTCCTCCTTTAATTTTTTACTGAGACTAGTTTTCTTCAGCCTAAAACATACTTTTCAGTGAAATTTAATCATATGCACGTCTTGCTCTGAGGCTGAACACAAAAATGGTCAGAGAGTGAAAACTGTTTAGGCTGCATTTTACTATCACGTCTCCAGAAACTCTACAGGACAAAATATCACAAGACCACAACTAGGTGGAAAAAAAATCATTTTGCCTTTATGACACAACAGTGAAAATTGTGCAAGTTTGATACACTGCTGTTCTGATGCCAAAATGAATTTTGGTTTTATATATATTCTTCATATATATTCGTAGCTCTGTGGACTTTTAATGTATAGTTATGTAGTTTCCTAACTAACTCCAGTACTTTTCCTATTACACAAATTCCTGAAAGCCTGTTCTAATCTTGCTTCTTCTGGGAACTAAGACCAAGCCACCTTCCCCTAGACATTTTCTCATGTTTTAGACATAAACAAGGTAGAGCCAGTAGCAAGGAAGGGGGGCTTCAGAGGGGGTCAAACCAAGAGGGAGAATTACTTCATTAACTGTTCTTCTAACCAGGCATTCTTATCAATTGTGCTAATTTGCTAAACTTATAAAAGTGTAAAAGCCCTATATCATGTGTGCATTTTTGACACATTTTCAGCGTGCATGTCAGCGTCCTGGGCACCTGGAGGCACCTTCATTGAACAGTAACCACTTTTTATGACATTAACCTTGTGTGGCTCTTGATTTTAGGGGCTCAAAGGCAACAGTTCAATTTGATTTCCTTAAAAAGAGATTTGAACAATTTTTCTACGTCAGCTTTAGTTTTCTGGAGATCTCCAAAGTACAGTTGCAACATTTCAGTGAGTCAGGAGAAAATGCTCAGACATGGTTCCTGAGCCTTGATTCCAAAAGTTAAGGAAAAGGATGCAAAAGCATCCATTTCAGGGAAATGTTAGGTGTGGTTGTGAAAGATGAAATTGAGAAGAAGATGACTTCTCTAACTGGTGTGTTAAGGAAAAGCTCTCTGTAGTGTGCTCTGTTATATTACAGCAAGGGAAGAAGAAGATAAAGTACACACAACTTTTTTTGTAAGATTTTAGATTAAAGTCAATTTAAAGTCAGTCTAATTGCACAAACAGGCAAATAAAACACTGTTAAAATGTTCTCCCAATAGAGGAAAAAAAACACTACACCTGCTAGAAATAAGTAGTCATGTATTAACCAAGACAAAGTGGGCAGTTTTAAGACAAACACACTACTGAAATTGCAAGGACACTCATGTACTGCAAAAACTAACAATATTCTGCTAAGTGGAGAAACATAAGTCTCCAACTCTACATAGTTTTCAGTCAAGCTTTTATAAAATTCAGGTGAGTTTCCTGCAAATCAAAGAATCTGCAGAATTATGACCATACTCTCTTCCTCTCCCTTTGCTGGCAAATATAGCATAGTAAACATGGTATATACAATCTTTCTGGGCAATTCCTCCAGACTGACTCCAGTTCTTCTCTATACTACATAAAACACTAATATTTTCAAGGTTACATTAATAATAATAATAATCAGGAACTTGCAGAAACACTATTAAACCTATAACTTAAGATGCCTCTGAGCATCTAATATGTATTCAACCTATCTAAAAATAACTCAGATGTAAAAAGCTCCCAGCAGTTCTCCTTTTCTTGATATCTGAAAGAAACTTAGCTGGGAGCATATTAGTAGTTAAATATGCTAGACAAACAGCTTTAAAGAGGAAAATTCTAGCCATGAAATCTGTAATTCTGAGAACTGCAAGAATGACATACACAGGAGTGACACAAATAAAGAGAACTGAATAGCAGTTTATGCTCATCTTCATTGCAGCATGTGGCCATCTCATTTCCTCAGACACAGTGTGGCATCACTGCAGTCAATGAGTTACAGGAACTGCCAGTACAACTCTCCCCAAGTGCAAGTAAACAGTGAATGAAAAGAAGCTGTGTGAAACTTTAAAATGCTTACAGTAGTTATCAAATAAGCTACCAATTTCATTACTACACACCCTGTGAAGTACCTAACAAGTTAAAATGAATTAAAGATTTTCACTATTACATGTGTGTGGTTTGCAAATGTCCATTTTTAAAAGACTCAAGTTTTGCATTTTATTCTGTGGTTGACACTAATATTCTACACACACAAGTCACTAAGCATAACTCCTGGGGTTTTAAACATCACCTGTGGAGAACACCATCACCCAAATATGCAGCAGCATTATCATCTCAGATATATCCTACCCTATCTGTTATTAAAAATATTTTCCAAAACGAACCTCTGCTTTAAGTTTAACAAGGGAAGAGGAGACAAGAGCTAGATGCTTTAGTTCAGCAGCTTCCATGATACATCACCTCTGAATAACAGAGCCCAGAGGCAGCATGATGTCCAGCTCTTTGTTCCAGTGGGACTGGCCTCCTTCTGTTTAACACTGCAATCCATGCAAATACAACACTGCAGTGCAGCGATGCAACAATGATTAACCCCGTGAACTGAAATTCAATCAACCAGGGGCTAGACTGCTAAAGCTCAATGGGGGAGCCTCCTGGCAGTGAACCAGGATGGGCTGGGATGGTGGTAGGTGCAGTTGTCCACAGGAAGCCCACACAAAGGTTCTGAGTACATTTGGTACATTTTTTCAATTACACATTTGAAAATGCAAGTCCATAATCCCCTTGCACCAGTGCCAGCAATCACCAGAAGTGAAATTAGAACAGCCACGAAGCACATAGTTACAGGCAGACTGGAACTCCTAAGTATGTGTAAAAAAACCAAACCCACACCACCACCTCCTGTTCCAGAGACCCCATACAGCAAGCCAAGTTAGATACTGCCAGGTTAAAAAAGTACAGTTGTCTGTCACAAAATCTGCCCTAAGCGTACCAACAATTACAACCTGTTGCCACACGAGGATTAAGAAGCAAATAAACCTAATAAGCACTAGGGACTGCAGAATATAGCTTGGCAGCATGGAGAAAAACTAAACAACTAGCATCTTCCACACAAGGCAGCCTTGGTACCCATCTGACTTGCCTGCTATATGTTCAAAACGAGTAAGTGCTCAGGTCGGGAAAAACTGGATATTCAGAATCCAGTTTGCTTTGAGCAGCTTCCTAATAATTTCAGAATTACAAAACAAAAAAAGCAACATCAAAAAATCCTTCTGTTTTACAAGTCACAGCCATTTGCAAGGAGAAACACACCTGTAAAAATTCCAGGTGAGATACCTTCCCCCAAGCATAAGCAGGTCTGATTTTCAGCTGACTGCCTAAATATTTAAAATACATTTTCACTAACCAAACAAAGTAATTTATTTAACTTGATTTTAAGTGATGCATTTACCCCAGTATACATAGAGCATTTCCTGTTAAATTACTCTTCAGCATCACATAGAACATTTTAAAACACAGTAAGTCTAGCCCATAAACAGGCAGCTTTTGGCAAATGTGTACTGACGAGCGCTGTGTACATGTCCCAACACCAAGGTACTGCAACACGACGCACATGTTTCCCACTAGCAGCTGAGACCAAGCCTTTCCTTCACCTTCTTTCCAATTACTTGAACTGTAGAGACCTCTTCCTCTAACACGCTGCCTAGTCCTTATCTGCAAACTGCAGAGGAGCGCGGGCACCGCAGCTCTGCCTCTGCTGGAATACCGACCCATGTGGTAGTTTCTTCAGCGGCTCCTCTGCATCTGTGTGCAGAAGACACAGCCCATGTTTACTACCACAAGTGCCCCTTCTCCCCGGCTCTCTGCAGCGCTCACCTCTGCTGAGCAGCGCGTGTGGGCAGCCGGGCTGGGCTGCCGCGGTCTGCCCCGGTGCACAGAGAGCAGCCGGCGGCAGCACCGCCTCGGGAACCCCTCCGGGGCGGGAGGCATCGCCGCAGCGCTGCCGTGCGAGCGGGGAGCGGGCGGGAGCGCTCGGGCCCTCTCCCCGCTCACATCCACCGCAGAGCCCGGGCTGGGCTCGCCTCCCTACCCCCACCCGCCCCTGAGGAG
>VZRO01001923.1:11819-92965 GCA_013397915.1 Daphoenositta chrysoptera
GGCTGCCGTGGCGGCGGTGCCGCCCGCGCACGGATTACGGAGGGCGGGCTCTGCCCCGGACCGGGGCTGCAGGACCACCCCGACAGCCCGGGATGGAGGGGGGAGGAAGAGGAGGAGCGTGAGGGGTTTAACCCCGGCGGGATGTGCCGGGCCAGCGGAGCTGGAGATGGGGAGATGCTCCGTGCCGCCGCCGGGCCAACGCGGCCGAGCGGGTCGGGCTGAATCCGCACCCCTGCGGGTGCGCAGCCATCGGCGGCGACCTGTTGCATCCCGGGCTGGCTCCTGCCCTGTTCCCGCCGGGAAGGGGCTCCGCCGGCCGGGACCCGTGGCTGGGCTCCGCCGAGGCACATCCCGCCTCGCCGAACCAGCCGTGGCCGTGCCATCTCCCCTTGGTGATTTCCTCTGGGGGTTGGTTCGAGGTCAGGAGGGTTTGCTTTTCCCATCAGGATGACTTACCCCATTAGCTTTTGAAAAAAAATCTTGTTTTACTCCTCTCCAGGGGTGTCCTTATTTCCTGATGTGTTTAGCATTTCCTTTAGGGCTGTTATCTATATTCCTAAGATAGGAAGATTCCGAAGGCCAGTGATATATTGGTAAAATGAGAAGTGTTTTTCTTACAGGTTGCAGTACAGTAACATACACTTTCAAAGGCTGCTGTCCTTTCCTTCTGCCTTGTGCAGATTTTTTTGTGCTTTTGATTTTTATTTGCAACTTTGGTGTATAATGTGGTTCCTCTATTGCAATATTAAAATACGAACATGATTCTTGCCTCTGTTACTACACACTGTTATTCAGCATCACAAATGCATTGCAAGAAAAAGGAAGAATTTTTGATGAACATCCAAGGTTATGCTGGTTCCTTGGAAATCTGTAAAAATATGGATAGAGACAGCAGTTAGTATCCTTTTTGCAGGCAGAAACAAATCAAGACTAGAGCTATGGCAGCACTCTGCAGTGATAAAATAAGCCTGGCCAAACATTGAACAGTTTTCCCACAGGTGGTATTTGGTGTTGCTGAAGTCTACCTGTATTTCAGCTCAGGGCACTTGCCAGCAATGTACATCAAAGAACAAGCTGCCACTCTGGCTGCACATAGAACAATTATCCTGACCAGAGCTAATCTTGGCTTGTTCAGCAGGACAACATGTAAAGGCACAACCCAAAATTGAGTGGTACAGAGCTCAGAGAAAGGCTCTTGTCCAAGTTGTTGTTATAGTTGTCATAGGCACCCCAAGCCATGTGTCAGAGAGGAACAACACAATAGCCTAGGGGAAAACAGAACACCTTGACAGATGGACAAATGTGTTAAATTAGTCAGATAGTCTGAAAAAGAGAATTATAGTTCCTGTCTTAAGCACTGGATGAAACTTGTTCTAAATAAATGAACATATTCCTTCCAAATAATGGGTTGTGAGTGCCCAACATTATTGATGAGACAATATAGCGACTTTGATTCCCTTGCTTCCATTCAGGGTTAAACCAGAAGGGCCAAGTCCTACTGACCTCAGTGACTCACTGACTGATTTTAAAATGCAGAGTGAAGGCATATGGCTACAGTGATAGATCTCTGCAAGGGTGGAATAGTCTGGAGGAACTTGAAGAAAATGTGGGAATTCAGAGGAGAAGGGAGTGGAATGAAGCTGCAGAAAACCTTGACTTGCTTGGAGCCAAAGACATTTAGATTTTCTCTTGGGTTACTAATTTATACAAGTTATAGGTTTTCTACCAATTATGGTAGGCTACCACAGTACTTCTGGATGAGAAATGTCTGTAGTTTGCATAAACAGGACATGAAACTAGAGTTACAGGAAAAATATACTAGCTTTCAGAGAAGAATGGAACCTGAATCAAGACCAACACTGCTAATGGAGGCATTTCTTCAGCAGACTAAGCCAACACCTATTTTATGATTAGTATTATCCATGGATGACAGATCTCCTGTTTATTTTCATGGATGTTGCTATCAATATAAGAAAGCTTTCCAGTCATATCTGAGTTTCTCTGTACTATTGGATTTAGCCTGAAATAAAGGACTTGCTTAGGTGTCTGGAAGTGACTGAATTAAGATAATTTATATTGCATTAGGTACTGAAAATATGTTGTTTGAGTAGCACCTATTGAAGATGTCAGAGGCTGTCACTGTGAGATGGTAAATGGAAGCATGATGTCTTCAGCTGCCTCCGGATACATTGCTGGCAACCCCAAGCATGTGTCTGACCTAAAATCGCTCTGAGCAGCTGGTGACCTTTCCTTGATGTTTCTTCTCTGCTAACTGCACGTCAGGTAGAGGCAGACAACTGTAAAGTGGGAAATACTGCACCAGTTTGCAGCCCTTTCCCTCTCTCCTTGTGTCCCCGCATCCAAATCCCAGCCGTGCCTGTGCTGGCTTAGCTGCACTCCCCCGTGGGCACGGCAAAGGATGTGCTGGTCTGTGGTTCCACTGCATGTGGAACACAGTCACATTAGAGAGGCACAATGGGTAAAAACAGTCTGGAGCCTTAGCAAGCTCAGAGAGCATCAAGAAAACTTGTCCTTGAGGGAGTGCATCATCTTCTATCTGTGGTCCTTTGTGCCTTATTAGGGCGATTGAGCTAAATTTAATCAGCATGTCTTCTAGCTCTGTTCTTTATGGCCAAAACTTTTAAATGATCTCAGCACTCAGAGCTGTGGTCAGGTTCCCAAGGCAGTTGAACCCCTAATTGCTCACATAAATGAGGAAGCAGTCTTTCAAACCACAGCACAGTAGGTGATAAGGCTCCAAAAACCTGCTATAAGCATCCAAAACAGGAACAGCTGGATGAAAAAACCTGGCCCATACTCTGTGGTGAGCATTTGAAAATCTGGCTGCATATCAATCATCTCTGTTATCTCAGAGGAAAATCCTCAGATAACAGGAAGATACATGAGATTTAGAGCTTAACTATAATGGTTGTATCATGTAATTGATTTTTAAGTAGAGCTTGTGATTAAAGGTCTATTAGATAAATAGCCTTTTTCATTAGTTGGAGTCAAGCTAGGCATAGTATTGCCTGAAGAAATTTAAAATTATAACTCCAAACTTTCCACCTCCCAAAAAGAAAAAGGACAAGGTAGAAAACCTCTTATATTGTGTTTAGTCTTCCTCTGGATGTTTGTTTAGGGAGAGAAGGGTGCATGGAAGTGTGGGAGAGGAGCAGCATGTCTTCCATGCACCAGGACTATGGAGAAAAGTGTTTTACATACCCTTTGCCACGAACATGTCAGAGTGCCAGCATCCAGCATTCTGCCAGCATCCCAAAATCGAACCAGTCTGTGTATTCCTCTTAGCATCTCTACCCATTAGCCCCATGCCTGCCCACTTTGCTCTGCTTTCTGTGGGTTACAACCCCTGAGTCCTTCCCTGTCCTTTGCCACAGTGCACCCTGCCTAACTCTGCCCTCTCTCCTGCCACTCAATACCTCAGTACCACCTTCCCTTCTGGCCTGGCTTAGCCCTTTGGATTCTGCCAGCCCTCCCAATGAGCAAATGCTGCCCAGCAGCACTCACCAGCTACCTGCATAGCCCATGCCCTCCTCCTGCTCAGCTCCCCATCATCACCATTTCTACCCTCTCTGACATCCACAGCTGCAGCCTTCCTCATCCTTAATTCTTCTGTGGGATGCGAGGCTTAAAGGATTACAGGCTGTATGAGTTCACAACCCCAACTCCAAGCTGTGAACTCTTCGAGGCTGCAGCCAGGCTCACCCAGGCTCTGCAGGCTCTGTGAGAGTAGAGAACTGGGGTTAGAGCAAGCAGGAGGAACATGTTGCTGTATTAGACACAAAACATGTAAAATTTGAAAGAATTATTGGAATCTATGAAAACGGTGGGAAACAGTACGATTGCTGTGTGCTGTACTCTGACATGTATTTGCCTAACTTCTTACTCCCAAGGAAAAATAAAAAAATGAAATGGACAATGTTACTCACATTAATTCTCAAGCTTTGAAACGCAATGTGACTTTTCATTGTAGACCTTTGATTCATGCCAGTTTAGGATATGATTTCAGTAAGGATTGCCTTCATTTGAATGGAAGATTTATATCACTTTAGGATGCCTTCAGAGAGTTGATGTTTTGTCAGCTACACATGTCTTGCCATTACACTCTGTTGTGCCCCTTTCTTGTGACTGTGATAGATCTGCATGTCAACTTGTCAGGGAACTTAAAAATTATATTTGTTGTTTTTCATCTGAGGAAACAAACCAGTATAGTCGCTATAACGGATTTCACAGCTAAACAAAGATACAAAATGACTGGGATTACATGATGCATGTACTTGGAGCTTGTAGCTTCTTTTGTGAGCTCCCCCCCCACACACAGACTCACTCTGTTTTTCCATCATTTCTATGTTTTATTTCTGCTTGCAAGTTTGACTCTTGGCATCCTGATAAACTACAAAGTCAGGAATGCTTGAAACGAAAATGGGAAAGGCACATGTCTTTTTGACACTAGAACAAAATTAGTAACCCAAAAGAAAATCAAAATGTCTTTGGCTCCAGCAAGTCAAGATTTTCTACAACTTCATTCTGTGCTCTTCTCCGCATTTCCATATTCTTCTCAAGTTCCTGGCTTGCTTCTGATGCTCTTTGGTAACAGGTTGGGGAGCAATTGCCAACTACCACTCCAGATTTTGGTTCCAGTTCTCCAGCACTTCTCAGGTGACAAAAAGGTCTGTCTGGTCAGCATCTCCAAGGTTCTTTCTGTGGGAGCTGTATGTACTGAGTTGTCTGATAGAGGACATGGCCATATCTGCTAGGGCATTTCAGTTTGTTAGAACGCAAATTATGGCTTTAAATAAACGCTTTCAGATGAAGTCCTGAAAATCTCCTGCACGTGTGTAATTTCACCTGATAGAAAAAGAGATTTTAAATAAGGATGCTCCTGTTTATCAAACTTGAACACACAGTTTGGTGCCTTCCCCTTCAGAAATGAGGGTACTGCCATGGGACCCGTCTGTTCTCAATACTGGTAGTTCCTCGCTTGTGACCTGTTCAGCACTGGCTGCCAGTGCAGCTGTTTCTGGTGATACACTGGTATCTTGTGGGGGATATACAGGCTTTGACTGGTCCCACAGGCACAGTCACAGTCACAAAGTTGAGTCCTGGCTAACGGAGTCGTCAGTGCAGATGATGCTAGTGGCCAGTAGCTGTAGGTGGGACAGCACGAGCCTAGACAGTGGCCACACCTCAGGCTACTCTCGTGGACACCCAGAGATGAGAACTGGTAGATTCTTCTCTCTTGTGGCTTGCTTATTTTGGGTTTTTTTAATGAATGCATTTGTAAATTTCTTCTGAAAGCCAGGGCCTGAGATGGACTGCTTGGGAAGAGGCGAGAGATGCTGTAATACATGGTTTACACAAACTTTAAATCCAATAAAAGTATCTGTATGTCAGTAAGAACAGAAAACTACAGAAATATTTAATCAGCCAAACCAAGTACACCCATAAAAGCTATCACAGAAGCAAAATCATTGATCTTGATAATCACTTGTCAGGAAAAAAAAGGTCCGTTTTCATCTCTGTTTGTGACCCTCTGACAAGCAGAAGCCCCCTCAGCACAGGGTAACTATCCCATGCTTTCCACAGAATGTAATCCTACCTCAGGAGCTTAGCTGCTGCAGTGACCTTCTTTTGTCTGCTTGCTCTGTAGTAAATTCTGTCTGACGTGAGTAAAGAAGATTGGTAGAAGGTTATTTTTAATATCAGTAAAAAATAATCTGTAACACAACAAAACACAAGAAAGGGAGGCATCCATTCATTATGTTTTCAGGGAGAATGACACCACCACCTACAACATCTTGTAGGGAGCTCATAAACAACATACGTCGCAGGATTAACCTGACAGGGCCCCTTTGCTCTAGTTTCTATTATTAACTTTACACCTAGTGCAAGTCTCCTCAAATGAACTATATGAGGTGTAACAATTTATCTAGTACAGACTATACCGCAGTTGTAAATTTATTAACAGGGTAGCACAGGCCTGGGTTTTAGAAGCCCTTCACAGAGATGTGCTGAGTACCTGATCCCTAGGGTTCTTACAATGTGAGTAGAGAGCAATTTTTATCATTGTCGAGGTTTTATGGTCTAGGTATGAACTCTTCCCTCCCTCTCCTCAGGTTCAGCTCCACACTTAAAAATCCCTCCAACATTACTTTCGTTCCCCATCCCAAGCTCCCAATTTCCACTGAATGGCTGGGATAGCAGCCTGCTACCCACAAGCTGTTATCACACAACACAGAAGTACAGCTTCTCCCATTTGCTGCCTCACAGCTCCAGCTGTCTCCTTGGTCTTCTCAAGTTTGATACAAACCCGTTCATTATGGCTGAGCAAAAGACTGCAGGCCTAATGATAACATGATCCAAGCAAATTGGCATTTTTTTCCTATAATGTAAAGAATTTTTTTTTGAGGAGGGTATTTTCAGAATTTTGTGAAGCTTGGGTCTTTCTTTCCCCAATGTTCTCAATAATTTATTATTTCCTGTATTTTATGTTCCTGCTGATAAACTATAAGAGACCAAGAAATTGTGCAGTATTTCTACTATTGAAGCATGTAAGATATAAAAGAGAAAAGCTGACCTTTAGCCCTGTTCCTTTGTGTTTCTGCATGTCAGAATATCAAATGATTTTCATATTATAAATATTTAACATATGAACATATATATTAGAGGACACCTGAGACTTGTTGCTTTAATCTGTAATCTTAAAAGGGTAGCCTGAGTTAAGAAGTAGCACACAGCTGTATTTGTGCAGGCAGCAGAGCAAGAATCAGCCTCATGCTCCAAGAGCCACAGACTTGGTTCTGCCCTGCTGCAGGCTACAGCTTCCCTCCTGCTCTGCTTGAGTTCACAGTCGAGCTGATGAGTCCAGCAGGGGTGCATCCATCTTGTTCTGCTTGTTTTTTTCTTGCTCAAGTGCCCAGTCTCTGGTTCCATGAGTCCACACGAATCTCCAGACTGGTACAGTTCAAGGAATAGCAAAGTCTGGGGGTGCAGTTTGTTTGCCTGAATACATCCTGCAGTCTGCAGCCTTTGGCCTGGGAATAGGGGCCCACAGAGACACAGAAAACAGAGACACATCATCTGAGCAAAACAAAGACTTAACTTTCATCAAATGTGCTCATCACCTGCTTTCATAAAAGGGACTGCATCGATTCCTGCACTCTTCGGTCTGTACTGCATCCTGTGAAGAAAGGAATGGCCAGGTGTTATTTCATAAGCTCCTTGATTTATAGGGTTTTTTTCTTTTAAGCCAGAGAGGACTGCTCTGATTACCTTGTGTGTGATTTATATGCACAACATACACAAATCCAGGAAGACTCATAGTAGTTTCAAGACAAAGCTAGCGGGTATGGCAGACTCCTGGGAAGATGTACCCGGGGTTCAGATGAGAGTAGGCTTTGGTGCACTGTGAAATGTCTGAATGGACATCTTCTCTCATTATTAAAGACTAGCATTTTGGCCTTGACCTCAGTAGTCTAGTTTAATTTTCCAGTTTATTTTTCATTCTTTTGAACAGCCTCACAATAGTGATGACCAGTGTAGTGGCTCCACGGTACCAGGCAATACCAAAGAATTAGGTGTGGTACCACTCAGTGGTGATAGTAAGTCTTCAAGTCTAACCTCTACATCTTGGCCCAACACTCTTTGGTGCCATTTGACCTTTATGACATTATTTAGTCTTTTCCTTTGATAAACCGAAGATATTATGATAGTGTAGTACAATTCTTGAATCTTGGCAGCTAGAACTTCTGTGTTTTCTCTTTTTTTTTCTGAATTATGTATTAGAAATAAACATGTTAAATAACAAAAGAAGTTTTAAAAAAGAGGGTCTGTTCTTGGGACAGGCAGTAGTCCAAAGTGGACATGACAGATAAAAGATTGGGATTTTGGTGCCAATTCCAACTAGAAAGCAGCAGTATTCTCTTCAGCATGTGAAGCCTGCAAATCCTCCGCAGCTGCTAAGGTAGAAAAAGCCTTTTGGCAAATATGGAAGCCATTATTTATTATTCTAATGCTTTATCTATAAATCTGAGCATCACTCATATTGTGGCAGTCTTTATGCTCTTTAATTCCCTGGACATTGAATTACAGATATTTGATGATCTGAGGTCTAATAGCTTGGAGCTTAGATTGCAAACTCCTGTTCCCATTTCTCTCACTATATGGACACTTCATTAAATTCCTCTGCATTTCATTCTGCCCATTTGATGAGGCAGTCACAGAAAGGCCTTAGGGCCATAGGGAATTATGGGCATAGTCCAAATAATAGTAATTTTCACCATGTTTTGGTTAAGCTTTCTCTGTTTCTGTTGCACCTTGCTCATCCTAGCATTTTCCTCTGTACAGGCTTGAATATTTGCTTTTGCAGATTCATAGTTTTTACCCTCTGCTATTTGTAGTAAGGAAATAAATAAATTCCCAATTTGTGCTGTAGTTGTAGAAGCAATCATCCTATAAAAAGTAATCCACAATTCGCTGCAGTAAAATGTATTAGTTTATATATTCTGTATGAGCTGAGAATTGGTACAGTAAAGGCATGTAATTAAAAAGTGCACATGAGATGTATTTTGAGCTTTCCTTAGCAGCTGTTTCATATTATGAAACATGCACAGTGCAGTGGTTTTGTAATTGGATTTAAGTAGATTGCAGAATATCTCAATACACAGAGCAAAACCCAGCAAAATGTTATAAAAACTTGTGCATAGTAATTCCACCCAAGAGTTGCCAAAGAAAGAGCAGAGAGATCACATCAAAAATATTTCCTGCTTATGTGAATCTATGAAAATTCCCAGAAATACTAGGAAACATTCCCTAGGATGGAAATGAATACGGCTTATGCTGAACTCAACCAGAGGAGATATATGTGTGTTTAGCTGTCGGCCAAATGTGAATTCTGGTATATATCAAATGTTATTAGTTTGTACTTAATGACACAGAATACCACATAAACTTGAAAAATTCTTCCAGTTGAATTTCCAGCCTAAGTTTGTTTATATTATGGCCATTTTGATATTTATTTTCTGTAAGTATCTTGTCTTTTGGTTTTTACTGAGAAGCTCAATTTCTGTTTTAACATTGAGGTTCTTCTGTGATGGAGGAGGGGAGATAGTATTTTATAATTGGAAGCTTAAATCACAGAATCATAGAATACCAGGTTGGAAGGAACCTCAAGGATCATCTGGTCTAAACTTCTTGGCAGAGGCACTTAAAGATTTAAAGTATATTATTTTCTCCCTTTTTTTAAGGGGAAAAAAAAAGAACCAAGATATTTTTGCTGCTGAAGCAGGATTTGCAGTACTACCAGGGACTGCTGTTCTATTTGTGAGCTAAGATTACTCTCAGTGAAATGGCTCAGATCCCCGAGGTTCTCAAAATTCCTGTTATGCCTTTGCCAGATTCACAATAGTCTCGCATTTGTTACTTCACTGAAAAGAAAAAAAAAAAAAAAAACCAAAACCAGAAAAGGGAAAATTATGTGTTTGGCTGAAATAAAAAGGAGAAATGTGCATGTCTCAAAAGCTTCAAAAGCATCTCCATAGAGCACCTGTGTGCTGAAGACCACTGAGGATCATTTACTGCTTAGCCAGGAGCTGTCCATCCCAGGGCTTGGAACAACAGACATGGGGACTGACAGTGAGAATCTAAAGCCCCTCACTATGAATCTGTCTGTCTCACTCTTTCTCAGCTTGAGGAAAACACTGCACTTGCTGCAGTTCACTTTACTGACTGGCAAAATGGTTAAAATAAAACTTGTCTTTTTTCACAGCTTTCTGCCAACATATATTTCAGCAGTGCTTCTGGAGCCCTGTTTGAAGAGCATTTTATGGTACAGCACAGTGTCTTGGGATCAGACAGAAAAATGCCATGTTTAGAAATTATTTTTGTGTTAAATGAGATCACAATTGGTTAAATTGCTGTGTAGTTAAGGAATTCTTGCTCTTCTTGTTAGATAAACAGACTTTTATTGCAAACAGTTCTTGTCTTTCTAAATCAGTTCCAGGAAACCCTATAATGTCAGTCACTATTAGCATTTGGAATAGCATTAAGAGCTTTATACAAGCTCGTATTAATCTGTCTAGGTTAACCTTTGTATCCAGGCTGCCTCAGTTGCTGCATTTCAAATCTGCAGAATGTCAGTTCTTCTTGGTGGGCAGGAGGAGGTTTAGCACAGATTTAGCAGTGCTTTGATCATAGTTTGAAGTCATTTTGAACTTATTTGTGACCAACATAATTTCTCTGGAGCACTTTTATTCAGTCTCATCAATTGAGTTTTTTAATCAGTTGGAGCAAACTTATAGCCTCTTTCTTTTGCTCCAGAAGCTGCTATGAAGACCAGATGATTATTAAGACAGATAGTAGTGTCAAGAACATTACATTTCATTGGGACAGTGGATCTCACAACAGGAGAAATACCACATGTGTAGAGAAACAGAGTGGGAAGGGTCCCCAGTTCCCCCTCCCAGCTGCAAAATCTTCCCAGAACATCCTGAGGCCCTTGTCCAACTTGCACTCTAGCAATGCCTCAGACTGTGTCCCTCAGGCAGTCTGGTCCAACACTTAATTATGTTCATAATAAGAAAATTTTCCTAATATTTAACCTAAATATTCATTGCTGAAAATTAGGTTAATTTCTGCTCATCCTTCCCTCAGTGGACATGGGGAATAATTGACTGTCGTTTTTGTAACAGTGTTTGAAATACTGAAACATGCACTGGAACATGTTATCGTGTCCTTTCCCTGGTCTTCTGGTTTCTGGATCAAAGCCCAGTTCTTCAAAGCTATCCCAAGAGTCATGTTGTCATTTCTGCCTTGTGACCTCTCTCCAATTTGCATGTGTCCTTTAAAACATATAGTTCCCCTATAAACATGCTACTCCAGTTGAGAGCTCCTTTCCTGAGGAAAGCAACCTAACGACATCCCACATCACAAAGAGCCTCTTCTTCCTGCACTGATGAATCTGCCTTCTTGGTAGGCACTTACTCAGTGTTTGTATTGGTCCCTGCAATATCGAGAATCTCTTATGCAATACTGCTGGTAAGGCAATTATATTCGGGGTCAGGGTTTTTTGGTGTGTCTTTGATTTTTTTTCCTCCTTTTCACTGTATTTGATTTCATATATTTGATTTAGAACTTTCCCAGTTTCTAAAGACTATTTTGAATAATTCTTTCTCCAAAATGCTTGCTGTTGTCTCTCAAATTTGTATCAGTTGCATATTTTATAAGGACAACCTCCATTCCTTTATCATTGAAGAAAGTTTTGGAAGGCGCAGAATTGTGCACCCCAAAACCTCTACTTGAAACAACTTCAAATATTGTCACTGAACCATTGATACTAAATGTGAACAATGAAAAGAATAATGCACAATCAGTATTCTTGGTTGCACATAGCGCAGGGTTAAACATGGTTTTGTGAGAATAGCACAAAACTAGGAGTCAGAGAGGTTTGATTTTGTTGGTTCATTTGTCCCCAACTTTTAATACATATGGCAGAAAGTTATTATAACCTCTCTTTTCACTGATTTCCTTGTCTGTAAAAGCGAAGCACAGATGCCTGTGAAGTGAGTGCATGGCTGCTCAGGGGGAGATGCTGTTGCAGTGCAGGGTGTCAGTGGTTGTGCTCTGGCCCTGGCATCACTCACGCAGTTAAAACCAACAGTGCTGGGCCCAGCGACCCTGCAGGATGCCCGGTGTTGGTGCCAGACCCCAGCTCTGCACCGTGCCCTGATCTGCTCGGGACCCTTTGCTTCCATTTCCCCTTCCAGTGCCTGGCAGTGGATTCCCAGTTTGTGCTTGGCTGGCACTGGCGCTGTGTGAAACGTGGCTGGAAGCAAATTCTCATTGCAATTCCTTGCGTGCACCTGGCACAAACTTCAGCACTGCGAAAATACAGCAGTCACCAGTAAAAAAAAAGGGGGGTGGGACGAGATTGTGTTCACGGTTGTTGCTATGATTCTGTACTTCATATTAAAATAGTTGTCTTCTTTCTGTTCTGCTTTTAAGCTTCCTGATAGTGATGCAAACTAGGCTTTAAAAGCTTATTTGCAGAAAAAGGTTGCGATAATACAGCAGCTTGAAGCCGCAGTGAGATTCGGAATCATGGGGGTAAACAAAACTCGTTCGGAATAAAAATGTGCTGGAATGCTTGCGTGGTGCCCCACGGAGCAGCGGGTCAGCGAGCGAGCACGGCAGCAGCCCCTCGCCGGGGATGGAGGCACTGCGGGGCCAGGGACCGGGCTCTGCTCCGGGGGTTCCGGGCTCTGCTCCCATCGCCTCGGCCCCCAACCTCCTCAGCACAGCCTCTCACACCCTGCCCGGCTTCTCCCTGTCACACCCTGCCCGGCTTCTCCCTGCCCGGCTTCTCCCTGCCACACCCTGCCCGGCTTCTCCCTGCCACACCCTGCCCGGCTTCTCCCTGCCCGGCTTCTCCCTGCCCTGTGGCACCGGCCTGACTGAGCCTTTGAGGGGCAAAGAAGAAACGTAGATGATCCTGGAGGAATGAGAAAAAAAACCCCCTTGATGTTTATGACTGGCTGCCTGCTTGCTATTTAAGCATGCAGGGAGACATTTGATAAATATTTAAGTAGCACCAATTTATCTAGTGCTGTACATGTTTAACAAGATGAATACTAAAGAGGATAAATAGATTAAGATTTCCAAAATGACTGTGTCAAATGTGTCTTTTTACTTCGAGCCTCTGTGTAGCAAGGATGTTTCCACCAGTGTAACTATTTCTTAATGTATTAATAAACCATGTGCTTTGAAATCCCAACAAGCATATCCTGCTCCAAGGTAGCCATGCTGAACTAAGCAGTATTTTGTGCCACTGCAATACTTCTATGATGTATCAACAAAACATCTTCAGGTCAGACCAGGCTGGGGATTCTGTGCCTCTGCTCTGGCTGTCACCTTGAACATCTTTATTCTCACCTTGAAAGGCTTTGCTTTGAAATGAAGACGGTTTTATTGTTTAATATTTCCCTTGCACACATGCACACTTGTCTCAGCAAACTCACATGTAAATACATGTGTACATACATTAAATGTGTGACCTCTGTGTATTTTTCTCTCAGTCACATGTGGTGAGGAGTAAGTTTGAGTGTGGAAGATTAACTTGAGTACTTTGTATGACACATAAAGCCTCTGTGAATCTCTCTTGATTAGTTCTCCTACCCTGACCCTAATACAGAGGTAAAAATATTTAATGGCCTCTACTAAATTAAGTAACACAAGACTGTGACTCAAGTGTGCATGACTAAATCTAGTTTAGTGATTTTTATGCTTGAAGTGTGTCATAAAGCTACTCCCAGAAGAGAATGGCTTAGGTAAAATACACTATGGGATCAGCTTGCAAAGGAAGAATCACATCTGAATTCTTGTTTATATTAGTCAAAACCATGCAAGAGCTCCCTGGCAGAGCTGAGCTTTTGCTTGAGATAGTAGAATAAGAAATGAAATTACGGTGCTGACATTGAGAGTTGGTCCCTTTAGTTGTGTTTTGATTGAGAAAAAGGCTGCCTTCAGCATGGCACCGTGCAGCTATCATGGCCACTGACATCAGGGCAGAAGATTCCAAATATATTTTAGCCCCTTTTTCGTGCTTTTATTTGCTGCCTCCACCACACCAGAAGAGCTCAGCTGAGATCAGAGTGTCGTGTTAGAAACACAGACTCCCGTCCTCCACAGAGGCTCAACTTCACACGAGGCAGGACAGGACAAGACTGGAGCAGGTCTTTGTGACAGAGCAGAAGGAGCTGAACTTGTGTTTCCTTGCAGTGAACAACTCCTGATACAGCTCCCACTGAAGAATGGGACAGAGCTGCCTCTGCCCAGCCCTGCCCCACACAGCCAAAACCCTCACCACCAGCAGCAATTCCTCTTCTTGAAGGCAAAGGAGGCAGTGGCTGCCTCTTGTGGGGTTTTTGCTGTCCCTGTCCAGCTTCTGCCTTCAGCAGCTGCCTCTTTTGCCCGTGTATTAAGCCACTTAAAGGAAAGGGAGAGTTTCCACATGGTCTGGTGAATTCTTTTTTGGAACTATAAAAACCTTCAAAATGCTTTAGAAATTACACTACCATGTATGAGAAATATTGCCTATACGTCCATATATATATAAATCAGGATTTCATATTAAATGCATTTATCCTCATTCTGTCACCCATAGAGAGTTATTTTCCCCATTAAAATTGTGCATGACAACTTGTTTATCCATTCTGAATGCACTGGACAGGAGCTAGTTTTACATATTCAGAGACAAACATACATCACCTTCAAACACAAATATCACTTATATTTAAGATGCTTCCTGAAAGATTTAATTCCTTCATCAATTTTTTTAGACAGCATGTCAGACAGGGCCAAAGCTCTGGATTCTGTGCCGTGGGAAGATCTTCCTTTGGTCTTATTAACGCACAGTGAGAGAGAGGCTGTCGAAGCTCCCCGCACAAACAGCAAGGAAGGGGCACTTCACCAGTGAGGCAATGACAAGCTTAATGGGAGGCTACCAAAGCCACAGCATTATTTTACTTTGGAGCAACTTGCCAGGACAGCAGGAATCCTGGTGCCTCAGAGGCCGGGGGCTGAAATGAAGACCAAAACACTGCTCTCAACTGGAGAAAGACCCAGGCCTTCAACTAAGTCCCCCCCAATTAATCTGTGGAAATCAAAGAGAAGGTAAAGGAATTTTCTTGTCCTCTGTAATTGGAAAAATATGTAGAGGATTTATTTTATCCAGATTCCACAAGATCTGGTCATTTTTGCATACCAAAACAAGAGGGTCTGAGGAAGAACTCCCCAGCATGTTATCTCACTCTTGGAGACAACACAATTTTTCATGCTCCTGCTAGGCAGAGTTGCCTGGGGGTCCCTCCACTGCCAACACCATGGCAATTACTGGGGCAGAGAGGCAGTAGATAAAATATCAGGGGATAGAAAACACTAGTTGCCTACTGGCTTCTGAATTTACAATTGCTTTGCCCCAAATACAAACACTGGGGTCTATTGCAAAGAGCAATTTCGGGGTGTGGAGGCAGAGGAAGAGCTCGGGGTAAATCTGTGCTGCTTTTGAGTGAAGTTTCAGCAGCTTACTGACAGCAAACACTGGCAATGCTCAGCCTCTTGCTGTGAGTATCTTTTTTCCCTAGTCCTGGGGTGAATTGCAGTATGAGATACAGCCTTTAGAAAAACCTTAATTAGTATTTCAATCCACAACATGTAGCTTAAGCCAGCTGTTCTTTTAGATTCATCTACAGCAGCACATGCCCATTTCTGAGATTTTATAAATAAATTAGACTGTGTATGTACTTGTTTTCAGTTGCACGCAAAGAGGACACACATTTTATGTGAATTTTCCCTCCAGCAACTGAAAAGTTCAGTATTTGAATGTCCTGCAATGGAAGCTCTCATCCAATTTTTTTTTTTTTTTTTTTCCAAAAAACCCCTTGTGATGAGTGAGGACAGGAGAGGTGAAGGGATCATTAAAAAACCGTTCCCAAATTGTCATACTGCCTTTATAATGGCTGTTGGGAGCTGTACATGTTCATGTAGAGACTTATTTTGAGCATTATTGTCAGGCTCTCCCTGGCACATTCTCCTCTGTTTCATGAGTAGCAGGTCAGAATTACTAAGTGATTCTGCATTATTTACACATCAGTGCTGTGCAATTTCCATCGTCCACCTACAGAGCCATCCAAATTCAACAGCACACTCATTTATTCACTATGCATAACTTTCCAAGTCTCAGATACACACTTCAGGCCATGCTTTCCTACATAATTTTTTTTCCTATTTACTAATTTACGCCTCCTTTGCCCTACAAATATATGTAATTCATTCTGAATATTTTATGCAAAATGCAATACTAATGGGATTTGAGTCTTTCTGATAAGGATTCAGGTTCCCTAACTGGTATTCATATAAAACTTAGTCTCTAGGTTTCAAAACAGATGTGATCCACAGTGCAAAGCTGCTTAAAGACACAGAAATAACAATGCTTAAAAGGGGAAAAAAAAAAAAAAAAAGAGATAATAAGTGTCACTCATGCAATTCCTCAAGATTTTTTCCTGAGCAGGAAAAACTATTTCTTCCCCAAGGAAACGACAATGCTGAAACCTTTCCCACTACCCATTTGGAAGAAGATTTAAAAAAAGGAAAAGTCCATCCTCAAGCTGACATCTGGTTTATGCTGCAGTAGTCTTGTTTTTCAGTGTTCATCATGTTCACCATCGAGGCAGCCAGGTGAAAGGCAGAAGATGGCACCCTCCCTCCTCTGTTTTGGAGCAACAGGCACTCTGAAGTCATAAACCATCCCCCTTCTCCCCCACCCCAAAAACGACCAAACAATTAATTTCCAGTTGCAAAGAAATAGAGATTTTTTTTTTTCAACCTAGAGCCTTCTCTCAGTGTTTTCTGGATGCTCCCAGTTATGCCATGACAAAAAAAGAAGTTATTTGCTATTTGGTGTTTCATCCTCTATGGCCACTTCTTTCACACTACCTGCAGTTTGGTTGATTGGGGAAATTTGAGTTTTATTTGCACTGATATGATATTTCCACTCAATGTCATAGTCCATATCATACCATGCCCTCATCACTCAGCATCCCTCTATGACCCCTACAGGGGCAATATTGCCTCCATTATGGCATTCGTTGATCTGGGAGATCTCCATGCTCTCAAAATCAAACAAACCATTTCTATTTACACAATTATGTTTTAGATAATGTTTTTTTCATACAATGGGACAAGAACTCCAAGCCTACTGATGCTAATAGCTGAAGCAAAAGTAAGGACATCTCTAAGAAAGAATGAATCACGGGCTACTCCTTATTTGCCAGCACACATCATAAAGAAGATCCACCGGAAGAAGGGATGTCTGATAGCCAAAAATTGCAAGCCCAGTGCTCCATCTATACCTTTGTCAAGCAACTAAGAGACAGCCAGAGCTAGTGCTGCCTTCACTTGTGCAGGACTACAGTCCTTGTTACATGAAGGAATCCAAGACTCTAATTCAGACATTTGTGGCTGTGCAGAGTTACACTGAAATCACCTGTATGGGAACTGCAGCTTGAAAATAGACAAGTTACCTGCCAGAAAATTATATCTCCCAGATGCAAAGACTCGATTTTTTCAGGACAGAATACTTACATAAACATTGGGAATAGACTGGGCTTCTTGTCAAAATAACATACAAGAAGTTTAATTTGTTTTCTGAGTAACTTGCCTTATTTTATTTGGTTTTGGGGTTTTTTTGGTTTTTTTTGTTTTTTTTTTTTGCCAGTGAAATCAGAGGAAATAGTGATCCTACTAGAAGTATTTTTCAGATATTCATCAAAAGAATTTCTGGTGACAATGGTGTTTTTTATTTCTGAGTTGGACCTCAAACAACTACTGGACAGAGCAGCACACAAACCTGAAAAATTTCTCACTGGAGTCCTTTAGAGGTATCAAATTCCAGCTCAGTCTCTCAGTTGTTGACAATCTGTGGGGATTATATGAACTACTCTTGCTTGTGAGTGTGCAAGTGTCTTCCCTGATCATTCGAGCTATCAGGAATATTACTGAGTCTGGGAAACAGACAGAGGCAGGCCCAGCAGGATGGGTCCAGAGGAACCCCCTCTGGCAGAGCTCCAGCAGCTCCACTCGAGCCCTGCAACAGCTTGTGCAGCACTGGCTGAGTCTCCCTTCAGAGCTCAGGTTTCCAACATATGGTGGCCATAAAAGGGCACAAACAACTTGCATTAATTGTGCAAGAGATAAATAAGCAGTAAAAAAATTTGGACGATCAAAGATGGAGAGCTGATTAGTATCGATGCCAGATGTTCTGGAAAAAGGGGTCCTGACCAGAAATCAGAAATTGTTGACAACCCAGTGTGTACACTACTTCACAGTTGCATTTATCTCCATCTCTTCACTACTGCCAGTGAAACACGGTCTTCTTTGGAAAAGCAGCTGCTGTTTGGTGTGCTGGGGCACTGTCCTTGTCTCTGATGACCTCCCTCTTCCATATGGGTTCTTGTTAACCCTCAGTGGGAGCCACCTGTTTAAATAAGACATCATTATGTTAAATGAGATTATTCAGGTGTTAGAAGGGCCTTGGAGAAGGAGATAAACAAACTGAGAGGAGGGGCTGGATGTTAAAAAGAGGCTCACAGTTTAGGGAGGAGAATGTGTGCAAAGCCCTACAGCAAGTGTTGGCAGTCTAATCCAAACTCATTTCTTTCCATCAATTATCAGGATTTACTGCAGTGAAACCATGCCCATCAAGGGAAGAGGACTGCTGTAGGAAAGTGGACGTGTGTGCCAGTTTTGGCCAGGGCAGGGTTAATTTTTTACAGTAGCCAATTCGGTACCATCTCACAGACTGAAAGGTACAGGAGTAAAGGACTCACTCCCTCTTTCAGGGCAGGGAAAAATGGTGTGGTGGGGAAGAGCTGGTTGATACTTGGTCGTGGTTTTTCTGTGTAAATAGATTCTCTGTCTTATACCTTTTATTATTAATACAGTTGCTGTAACTTTCGTTTTCTTAGCTTAGTGTCCTTTCCAGTAAATTGTTCTTATCGGCCCAGTAATCTCTGCCTTCTGTCTCCCGCCGGATGAGGGGGGAAGGGGAGCACCATCTGCCTTGGGAGACTCTCAGGGGAGGGGGAGGTCACTGACTTCGGGAGTGCTGCTCCCAACTAACCCACGACACTGTGTTTCCAGGAGTGGTTCTGATTTCAAGAGGAAAGCTCTGAATCTTTGTAAGTACAGGGCTAAGCCACAGAGCTCGCTTGGGTATGGCTGAAGTAGGTGCAGGTATGAGCACGAGGTGTCCTGGGTTGCATTGTATTCTATTACCATCTGCATGAACTGTTGACACCAGGTGGGTGGTGTTCCTTGCCTCCACCCTCTGGACTATCTTCTGTTAATGAGTTTCGCCACATGACTCATACATAACCCATTCCGGACAATATTGTGTTAATGGCCCATCAACGCCTTGCCACATGACTGACAAAATTACATCATCCCATTGTGAGATGCTCCGCCCAGAGGGAGGAATCCAAGCATTCCATCCTGGATATAAGCTGAGGTTTCGAACACCACAGGCAGCCTTTCCACTGGATTCCCAGAGGATGAGACCCACATAGCCACCGCTGGACCTTCTGAGACCAGACTCCTCTATAGGAGCACTACTCCCAACAGGACCACCTCATTCGGACTGCTACCAACACCCCGACCAACAGGGTGCCAGGTTGTATTCTGACTCTGTCAGGTTTCTTTTTCTACTATTGTGTTTATTTTACTTTTTTTCCCTTTTCCTATTAAAATTGTATTTCTGACTTGCAGTCTTTCACTGATTTGTTTTCAAACCTTGACACCAGGGAAGGAAGAACTCAGAGGGGGCCAGTGGGGACTGCCGTGGGTACAGCAGCAAAAGCACACGTAGCAGGACTCTAAAAGAAAGCCTGTAAAGACAGGGCTCTGGGTACTGGCTGTAAGGCTGGTGAGATGTTAGAAAGGACATCATCCTGTCTGGTCTCTTTCAGGCTCTGCTAAACAAGGCCAGAGTCTTTGCCAACAAGCATCATCCCATTAAAGATGCACCCATGTTCAGTTTCCTCCTGCAGTTAAAACAGCCTGAAAGACCTTTCTGATCTTTCACTGTCTTGGTTCAGTTGTGCAGCAATTCAGAGTGAAACCTATGAGGATGTTAACAAATTCCCTGAGTTACAAATTAAATCCACACAATGATCTGCGTTGCTTTAGGGCTTGTCCTTGCGTTACCATGAACAAGAAAATGAAGATGAGCATTATATGTTTTTCACTCTTGTAAGAAAGCCTTCTAATAAAGCTCTCTGAAATTAAGGGAATGTTTAGTGTTAGCATTGAGGAGTATGTGAAAAACAGCATTTGTTTCAGTGTTAGTACATCTTTGGTCAGTTCTATAAGCTAGAGATGTATTATGTTTGGATTTTGAGACAGAAGTGTTTGGTTTGCATTTTGTGATTTTATTGAAAACAACTAAATTTGAACTACAACTTACTCAAAGGGTTTGTTGAAGAGAGTTGGTCTATCAAAATGCCTGAACAGACAAAAACTGTCTTTGTCAGCTCAAGAGAATTCCTGTGCTATATTTTCATGCTCCCATTCAAGTTCTACAGGTGAATACAGCTAGAAGGAAATGGTACTCACCCAAGTCAAGTTTTCAGATCATCATTTACTGTCCTCAAGCGTTCACAGAGCTGTGGTCGTTCCCAACAGCAGCTCCCCTGAACCTGTAGCATTGGGTTGGCCTCGACTCAGTGCAGGTGCAGTCACCAGGTAACAAATGCTCCTGCTGGAGAGGGAAGTGCCTTCAGAGCACTTCCCCAGCATGAGACCAGTGCTGGATTTCATTCCTTTTAAAGAACCATTTCTAGGCTGGGGCTGGGCACAGACAGACACATTGATGTGTTTTGGAGAATGGTGCTCAAATGAAATGAAAATAGAGGAAAAGATGCTTTTTCAGTAGTTACCCAACCTGAATTCTACTGTTGGCTTTCTTCTACAGCCAACAACACCTTCCAGACGAGCAGAGGAGCTGCAGTAGTGCACGGCTGCGAGTCAGACCTTAACTGGTGAATATGATTAAAGTATACTTCACCTCACCAAAGTGGTACAATTATTTTAATGTTGCCATACTAATTTGGTCCAATGGTACATCAGATCTGGAGCAGACCTGCCTTCTCACTTCTAATTGTACCATTCAAAGACGTGGAGAAATTGTAAGGTCAGGACAGAGGAAGACATACTCTTTAAACTTAGATTTCTGAATTCTCAGATATGGATTAAAGAAGGAAAGAGAAAAAGTGTTCTCTGTGTTATCAGATTATTATTAGCTCTAGAGAACTGAATGTGACTGTAAACTCAACAACTTGTGACAATAGTTCAGTCAAAGCAAATTGTTCTGCAAGCCAGATGTCAGCTAACCCTGCTCACAATCGGGTCTGCTCTAATTGCTGCCTTGAAAGGGAGCTGTGCTCAGCCGAGGCACCTCGGTAACCTGCTCATTACAGACATGGGAATTAGGAGCTGTTCAGCTCTTACCATGAGTGCTCTTAATAAGCCCATATAATTATATGATAATATGATGCAGAATTTCTTCTGTGGGTTCTCTGCACTAAAGGAGAATTTCACCCTGGGAGAAAATGTTTAGTTAAGGTGGCAAGCCTCGTTTTTGCACTGCAGTCCTGCCACTCTCACAACACTCGTGCTTGCTGTATTTCCTAAGGCTGGAACTCCTGGGGCCATCTGATTGTACAACAATCTGCAATTTATGTATTTATTTTAGAGAAAACTCTCCAGTTCTTAGGGTTACAGTCAAAAGCCTCCAAGTAATTACCACTAATAAAAAAGATGTCCTGTAGGTTCAAGAAAAGAATGTGGCATTCAAAGCTTTTTGTGTTTCGAATCTCATGGTGTGTATCAATCATGGTGCTTCAGACAGGGGTGAACCTGCCCTGAATTTTATCAATGGAGAACAGATAATCCTGAAACCTCGCCTGGAAATTGCCTTGCACATTCCCTTGGTGAAGCCCAACACAATGAGTAAATCAGAAGTAAATCAAAGTGTTTCTTTTCTTCAGGCAAGTGCTGTTCTTTAGGATGGACCAGCACCATAGGTCCTGCTGGTCTTGTTCCTTACTCTGAGACAGATTTTGGGACAGTGAGCTAGATTCCCTGTTCTTCATTTCGTGGATTTCTTAAGCAAAAATAGTCTTCTATGTCCCACTGTGAGAGAATGTGCTCTGTGAGGCTTAATTGAGATTGTTGTTTTTGAGATTATTGGCTGAAATGTGAAAGCATGATATTACGTTTGCACAGGGATTTACTGCACATTTCAAACAGCAAAAAGGATTGTGGCTTAGGTGAAAGCTGTTACAGAATTTGGTGTATACATTTTCATATGTGTATCACTTTCAAGCAGACACAAGCCTTTAAGTAATGCCAGTTGTTTGCTAGGGAAGTGACCCAGAAGGATCTATAGTATATTTCCTAATTAATTACTTCAGATTAAAGGTATCTTTAACTGTTACTGCTTTGAAGGGCAAGCTACAGTGGTGCTTTCAACTTACAACCCAGAAATTACTAACTGAATTTGTTTTAATTAGGGGAAGTCAGCTACAGTTGAGGAGCTGCCCCACATAATTTTGAAGATTTTTGTAAATTGCTGTGCCCTGGAAATTGCTACCATTTCCCTGATAGCAATAGTGTGGGGTGGGTTTTGTGGGGTTCTGTGAGGTTTTGGGTTTGTTTTGGGCTTTTGCTCTTTGTGGGGTTTTGTTTGCTTGTTTGTTTTCATTTCCTTGTTTGTTTGTTTTTGTGGAATTTTTTTGTTGGTTGTTGTTTCTATTTTAACAAGTATTTGACTTTAGTTTCTTTTCATTAGACAAGATTGGGATCTTTACACTAAATTAGCACTGTATAAAAATACATTCATTGCACAGAAAACCTGTTGGGGTGAAGTATGTCTCTGATTCTTTGTGGTGTGCTGGTATTGCACTGAGAATACAGGCTCAAGGACTTAACTTCACGCCTGAAGTGTTTTATTTCAATTCTCATCCAAAAATATAACATCCAAATCTTTGACACATCGCTGGAAGTGTAAATGTAAAGATTATTGAAGTGCAAAGGAAATTGGGCAAATCTTGCAGCTTTCATCTCCCCTTCACAACACCACATCGAGGATTTCATGTCAAGATTGTGACACTTTAAGTGTAGCTGATACTGCATCTTAATTGCCTGCCTCAGGTCTTGAAAGAAAGTGATGTTTGATTATCTGTAATCAAGGTGTCAGGGTCCCAAAGCCAAACCATTAATCCATATTTATGGCTATTACACCTTAATAATGAGAAGTGCCAATCTCGACAGAATATGCAAGAGAACAGTTTCATAAAATTATTCAGGTGCTTAAATAAAATTAATTAACATCTAATTATTTTTAAAGTCTAGCCCAGACTTGGTGCAATGTGGCCATGCTGCTACATGAGAAACATCCAAACTTTGTGCTGACAGAGACAACTTAATGATAGATTTGCTTTATCAACTATGAGGTACTTCATTAGGAGCATAACATGGAAAGGAAGAATCACTCTGTTGGTTTTGCTCCAACAGAACGTTTTTGTGAAGCCTTGACAGGAGGATGGCCTCCAGTCTTGGGACCAATGCAGACAAATTATGGAGAGTGTAGAGGAAAGAACCTTAAGCTACTTTAGTCTAGGAAAAGGGGTGATCAAGAAGATGTACGGTAACAGTCTTCCACTAAAAATATAGTTAGGAAGTGATTTGTTGCTCACTCTACCTGCTAGAGTAAGGAGAAAGGAAATGAGTGTATCACAGGCTTCCTCTGCTTCTGCTCTTAGTAGGTAGCACCAGAATAAAGATGCTTTATTATGCTGCTCCAGTATCCTGCCAGCAAGTAAGGATTCACTCTGTGTTGTAGAAAAGAAAAAATGTCTTGCCAAAAAAACAATTTACAGTCATCACTGCAATGAAAAAGCAGCAGGGACTGGTGAAACTTTTAGATGGGTGTGATAGAAGGGCTCCTGCCCAAGAGATCCCTTGCACCCAAGCAGCACTAAGATAGCCAAGAGTCACACAGGAAGGGACCCTGGCTGATCAATTAAGCTACTTAGAGCAGGAGAGAAAATAGTAGTGATGCTGCTCTAGGCTGGTGAATCCTAAGCCTTCTGCTCCAGGATCAGGTGAAGCCAAAAGCTTCCTGGAGGGAAGCACACAGGTGATGTTTCCAAGCTGGCTTTGTCAGCCTCAGGCAGGGGATGACACTGCATGAGCTGTTGAGGGAGATGGAAATCTTCTTGACAAGAGCAGCTTCTTTGCCTGTCAGCTTTCCAGGATGGGGAGGCTTTAAGTCAGATTGGGAGGAAAAGAATAACAGGAGCCCATTTCTAAGCAATAACAGTTCAATCTCAGCTAAAGCCTAAGGACCAGAAAAAATCAGGTAGTGACTGCAAATCCATGGGAAGGACAGGTAGGAATATGCCTCCACTGAACATCTCAGATGCTTGTGGATGCTGCCTGAGCTGCACACCACTCCATCTCCCTGGGACAGCAAAGGACAGGGACAGAGCCAGAGCCACAGCCTTCACCCTGTGTTGGAGGGTCATGGTGGCTGACTTTGGTAAGACTTTGCTTTCTTGTTTCTCATCACTGGACACTTACGACATCACAAAATGCTTCAGAGATTTTTCTCATATCTTCTCTAGTCCTGCTTAAGGGCCTTTGGAAACATCAATTCTGGTGACAGCTTAGCACTTTTCTCCTTTTACCCCTAGAGGTAATCGAAGGCACATTAGTAGGGCTTTGCACATCATGAGAGCTTCTTACTTTATTCATACCACCCTTCGTTGTAGAAAAACCACACTAAGACAAAACACAGCAGTCCAATCCCACCATTCTCCCTACCAAATATACCACCAGCAATTTCATGGCAGCTCGTGAGGATCTTGACACATCAGTACAGAGGTATGTGAGATTTTTCACTCATCTTAGGTCTTATCCTTGGCACCAAAACAGAAAACTCTGAAAAGTGGCTAACAAAGTTGTTAGCATATTTCTTGTGATTTAAAAGAGCAATCTTTGGAAAAGGGAAAAAGGAGATGATAGATCAAACCAACTGCAGTCTTCCACAGTTTTTCTGGGCACATAATCAGAATTGGGTTTTGTTCTTTTCAGCATTTGAAGAGTAACGTGGTGATGAATGAAAGCCAGCATAAATTTGTCAGATCATTTCAAACCAGCGCATTTCCCTTCATCAATGCAGCACACCATAAGGGGAGAAGCAGCAGATAATCACATATGTTGACTTTTATGAGGCTTTTGATACTCTTTCATGTGATATTCTCAAACTAAGGAAACATCGTAGAGATTAAAATTGCTTGGAGCAGTTGACAAAGCTTCTTGGGAAATCCTGCTTGGGGAATATTTATCACTATTTCATCGTCACACAGCAGTAAGATTCTGCAGGGGTCTCTTCATGCTCCATTGCCACTCAGTGTTTTTAATCAGTAATATTGGTCAGGTGCCAGAGAAAGGTGAAGTGCAGGCTGTGGATACACTACACGACAGGAGTTCAAAACAAACTTGACTAACCACAGAAACAGATAGCAAAAAGATTGAACCGAAGCAGCTCTAATAGAGGATTTTATATTTTGGCAGCAGTGTACTATAGCACAAGTGCAGGCTTGGGAACCATCAGGCAGTTCCATTGGAAGCATATAGTTCCTGCAGCACATTCGAACTCTCCTGGGTCAGAAGTGGCATCCTGTTTGTAAGAGGTAAATTCCATACCAGGATGTGGCAGCTAAGAGCTGGCTGATGTAATCCTCAGGTTCAGCTCAGCTGGGATGGAGGGTATCAGCTGGAGTTCTGTGCTCAGAATGAGCACGGGACACACTCTCCACACAATCAGAAGCTGAACTCATTGTGGGGGTTTAGCAGGAGCCTGGAGGGAAACACAAAGCAATCTCAGCTGCCAAGGATGTAAGAAGAAAAGAAAGGGAGAGGTGAAATCTATTCTCCATGCCAAGGATAGACAAAAAGTAGGGAGGGTTAAATTTCAGTAAGGAACACTTAAAACAGACAGTAGGAAGGTAATAACAGCATTTGCAGTGCAGATATTTACTGTTCATGAACATACAAAAATGTACCGCTGGAAATGTGCACTCAAATGCACGTTCCTCCTGTGTTACACTTCATGGATAAAGTTCTACATTTACAGAGGTTAATTTCAAAAATTCTGTTTTCCCTCCACTGTTATTTATCAGCCACCTCCTTACTTCCTTTTTTCTCTGTTTTTTTTAGTAAGCAACCTTGCATATATATTCTTTGTAGATCATTAGCAACCATATAAATGACACATGCTTTAGAAGCCCCACTCTGCTGAGCATTACCCACAGTAGTGGGCAGAAAAAAATTCCCTGATTATTTTTTCTGTGAAAAGCATTATTCTGAACAATTTGTCTTCAAGACACTAGGAAAGACTTTCAAATGCTCCATTATATGCTAAACAGAATTAGCAAGTTTCATGAGGCTTTCAGACCACAGCTTCTCCTTACTTAGGGTGATCATGCTATGATTTATAGCTTGTAGAATTTATAGACTGTATTTCAGGGTTCCCAGTTGTCCTCATCCTCATATTATCCACTAGTGAAATCAAAATGCTGATAATTTGATGCCCATGTCACTATTAACCACAGGCTGCTGAAAGCTGCTCAGGGTGTGAGACAAACCCAAAGCCAGAAATTGTCTTCAGAAGAAGAAAAGGTAATTACTATTAAAATAAGACAAGCAACACTTTCTAATAGCCCAAGAGCCCTTCCATTCTCAAGTGGAATTCCACTGAGAATATTTTCCTCTACAGACAAGATTTATTCAGTCTTTTATCTTAAAAACACCCCAAAGCTGCAGATTATGGCCTGAATGAACACTAGAATAACAAATGAAATTCTGACATATCCAAAATGACAGCAAAGATACCAGATTTAAGATCTGTCTGATTTCTTTGGTGTTTCAACTCTAAGGAGAATTTATAGGTAAACCAGGACCTGCAAACTGAGTATGAAGTGTATTGGTCTCTTACTCACTGTGCTCTTTGTGCTCTCATGGACAGCTCATACCAGAGCTAAACCAGAGATTTTTTGTGCTCCTTCCTGTGGTTGTATGAAGCATGTATTTTTGTTTCCTAGGATTTGCAGTTTGGTTGCTGTATCAAGAGATTAGTACACCTACTGCCCTCAGGCCCCTTGGGACAAAAATCCACAGTACTGAAAACTGGGACTATGGGAATTTTAATGTTTTAGAAACTAGACTTGTCGAGTCGATTAAAGAAAAACAATAAAGCAAATGGCACGTGTATTCAGAGCAAAAGCTGAAACTTGCCTGATGCAATTTGCCATTATTTTATATATATATTTTTATACATAAATGTATAAAGCAGGTAAATCAATTCCACAGAATTACTCTGATGCCATTAGCAGAACATCTATGCAAAGAATCACTTATTTAATAAACACTGGGGCTCTGGTCCTTGCTTTTGAGAAATGAGGGTATAGCACAAAAACTGGCTGGAGAATTTATTCCTTCCCACATGGAGGCCAAATAGCTCGTGCTCAGCCAGTGAAGAGCTGAACAGGCACCATAAAGCATTAACTCAGATGGAGCAGAACTCATTCTACTCCAGTGTCAAAGTAATTTTAAGTGACTAAAGACAACTCAGATTTTTAGATCGGCCCACCAGGTGGGTCCTCTGCTCTTGCATTAGGAACATTGCCCCCATCAGTGGTTAGGGCTAAGCTTCAACACAAGGTTCATTTTCATTGCAGCTACACCTCGAGAGAGTCCAAAGGGCACAAAGCATCAACCTGAGAACAGTATCCCACAGCCTCCAGGTTAGATACACGGGATACTTCAAGAATTGTTACCAGAAGAAACTCACTTGTCCCAGCTCCTGCTGCCCTGGCTATAGAAAGGTGGCTGGTGGCTATATTGCTGCCTTTAACAGGAATGTCAACTTCAAATCAAACCTGCAGGAAAATTTTGGTCTGACAGTCAGTGCTGTCACCAGGATTGTTCTTGGTAGCATCAACTCACACACCTTCCTGTGTTTTTTTAGTGTACCAGTCCTAGGAATATGCTGTCCAGTGCTGGATTTTAAGTTTCATTGCCACATTTCTCAGTACATCAAATGCATCACTTCCTAAGAATCCACAATTCCACTTATTTTAAACTACAGCATCAGCATCAAAAAAGTGATTCCTGAGCTACCCTGATACTTAAAGTATTTTAAGGGATAGCAGACAAGGGGCCTACAAGATGGATAAACCTTTTACAAGGGCATGTAGTGACAGGACAAGGGGGAATGGCTTCAAACCGAGAGTAGGTTTAGATTAGACATTAGGAAGAAATTCTTTACTGTGAGGGTGGTGAGACACTGGAAGAAATCGGCCAGAGAAGTTGTAGATGCCCCATCCCTGGAAGTGCTCAAGGCCAGGTTGGATCTGGCTCTGAGCAACCTGGTCTAGTGAAAGGTGTCCCTGCCCATGGCAGTGGGGTTGGAATTAGGTATTTAAGGTCCCTTCCAACCCAAACCATTCAATGACTCTGTGATCTAAGCACCTGTCAGGACTGGGCATCACAGGATCATACTCCTGATATTGGAAACAGTCAACAAAGTTATTACTGCTGTCATCCAACAAACTGAGCATGGATGGGAAGAACCAACATAAAACCTGAGACTTCCTTGAACACCAAAAATTACTGTATTAAAAATATACTGCCTTGCAACATAGCTCTCAAACCACCAGTCTAAGATTAGTAATTTCTGATATAAAAATGTGAAAGCAGTAGTAAACACAACATAACATATAATACATGCAACATGTTTGCCTACGAAATACAGGATTTATCTAGCAAAGGTTAAATAGAACTGCACAAGTCAGCCTAAAAAATCCTAGAATCCAAGGTGCTGCAACCCACATCTTTGTACACAAACAATTGACTCCTCTCTCTCCCTCTCCCCCCAATGCTCAGTATTTCCTTGCAGTTCATGTCAGACAGAACTGCCTCCAACTGAGACTGAACCTCAGCTCTGCTGATAGCATCACTCTCCTAGGCAGTGGTGATGGATGGACAGCCTAAAGCTGCAGCTGTGAGGCACAGGTGGGCAGCAGAGTTACAAGGGCACATTTTAAAATCTGAGTTTATTTCATCACAAATATGATGAGTGTTTTGGTCAAAATTGATAAATACCTTTATTGCAATTTTGGATTTTTCTGCTATTAGAACTGTGAGCTTACTAATGAGTGTTCTTTGGTGTTATATATTTATGATCTTTCTTACAACTCTGTTGGCAGTGTTTTTCTAAATCAGGGTATACTGAAGTCCTAAAAAAAGCTTACTAGACTCAGGTTTGGTAGGTATGGTTGATGAAAAGTTAGTATGAAAAAGACATACAGAAATGATACATCAGTGTTTTCTGACAGCCTTTGGTGTCTAAACATCTTATACCATTATATACAGGAGAAATTTCCTTGAGATAAAGGTGGTCCCACTGCAGCTCCCTCTGCCAGCAGCTCAGTACTTACACAAAGCTATTTTCTTCCCTGCAGTCAGCAAAACTCCAACAGTCCAAATTTCTAAGACAGAACACTTACTCTGAAGAAGTTTTAAAAGCAAATTTTGTTTAGCATTTGTGAAGAGCATTCTGAAGCTATGACTCCCCAAGACTGAGCTGGAAAAACTCCAAGTTTACTGACAATGGAGGAGCCCAGTTTGTACGACAAAATGTTGCAGTGTTTCAGGAGTTTCACAGAGTTTGATTACATTTGTGCTATAATTAAGTTGCATCCATCCTTGCTCACCACCACCAAGAAGATTCACAACTGCAGCCCAACAGCTGAGCTGGCACAGCAGCCACAACTGGGCAAATCCTGCCTTTAACAACAGTGACCTCATCAACTATGCTGGGTCACAGAAACAGACTTTGAAACGAATTACTAGACTACAGAAAATTTTGCAGCACAAAAAATTAAGACAAAGTTGAAAAGTTTCAAACTCCCTCTAAATTAAGAGGAGAGTAAATTAACAGTGTGCTTGTGATTGTAAAACTACTATGCTTGAGGGGAAATTCTGCTTGGCTGATGAACATCTGAAAGGCTTCAAAAGATTAATTAAATAATCCTGTCAAAACCAGTTGTTTCTTAATGCTCCCATAATGAAAAATACTAATTATGAATATACACTGTACTCAGTGTGTGCTTTTGGAATTAATTTGGCAAGTGTGACTTTAGCTGAAATATCACTGCTTGCCTAGATTTTATTTTTGGAGGGATTTATCAATTGAAGAACTTCATTTATTCACTACTTAACCTCTGATGCTCTTATAATATATCACCGTTAAGACGGGAGGTTTTCGAGAAAACCTAAATGAACAGCTGTATCCGTGGATACAGATGAAAATCTGTGGATTTCTCATCTATGGATGAGCAATTCGGTGTTGCTGGTTCTTTTTTGTTTGGTGGTTTGTTTCTCCTCAGCCACCTCTAGAGTTCTGAGAGGACCACCCAGGGCCGGAGAAGCAGCTCTGACCTTTCATTAAAGATACACTGCTAGGTACCCACGGAATCCCTATGAATCATGAACAAAGAGATGAGAAGAACCGGAGAGCTTGCAGCACGAGGAAGGAATGAGTCGGATGCCCCGCGGGGCCCCAGCAGCCTCTGGGAGTTGAAGGGAAGCGCTGTTTGCCGCGCCCTCCGCAGCAGCAGTGCCTGGTGACACCCTGGTGACACCCTGTTGCGGTCAGTAACCGACTACATAAATTACAACTCCCCCGAGACACAGTATTTTTTCATTCACAAAGTGTGTGCCCTTAAAAACCAAATTAATAGGTTGGCATCAATACCTTCTTCCTACGAGCAGCCATAACCAACTGCTACAGAAACAGATCTGAAGCCATTGATAACCCAGTTCTTATGCTCATTCGTGTCCCACATTTGCAAGAATCCTACTTTATGGAAATTGGAATTTAATACATTAAATACTTTGCAAGATCACCAGCTCTGAATACTAAAAAAGAAATGTCGACGCTGTACTTTTCCTTTTTTAAACAAATATTACAAAATTGAATTTTATTGAGTTTCACACAAGATGCACTTATAAAATTGATACAGAATGTCATTCAACAGAAAAAAATGAAAGCAATTTCAAGCTTTCTTTAGCAACCGCTAAATAATTATAAAATAAGATACACCAAATTGACAGATAATCTTAATTTCAATGTGTGAACATCTCCAATTAGTATAAAATACACCAAAAATTAAGGATTTTCAAATTTTTCCACAGCACAAGTCCTTTTCTTTTTACTTTCATCCCTGAACATAACCACAGATTTTGGCCATTACTCCCACTACTCTTATGGGAGAGGGGAAGCTGAATGACTGCAGCAAGGAGTTCCCACCAGAGCAGACCACCCTAAAATGTACAGCAGAGTTCTCTCATTACCAAGTCTGCTCAGATATGTAACTCTGTCCAACTGCCTCCATCTGCTATGTTACTGTAGTCCTGCAAGTTTCAGGGATTAGCAGATACATTAAACTTTCACACGTTCATACAGCAAATAAACTTTGGCTTTCCCATTCTGACAAATTATGAAATTAGAGAAGAGCAAATTGTCTTCATTTGTTCAGCACTGAAGTACTTTTACGATACCTTCCCTTGGAAAGTAAAACTGGCGCTTACTTGAATGTCTGAAAGGCATTTTGGAAGTTAATGCTGTGTTTTTACAACCTATGAAGAGTTTATAATTAACTAAGGGGTCTCTTTTGACACAACTCTCCAGCCTATGTTTTGAGCTCAAATTTAATCCATTCTTGGTCTGAGGATTCCAAAACTTCTTTTGTCAACCCTCCCAGCTCTGCATCTCACACCAGAAATTAAGATGCATTGTAACGCTTAAATGCTCTTTATAGATCTAGTCAATCTACTTAAGTTTGACTATGACCAATCAATTACATTAAATGGATAATTATGATTTGATTGTCAGTGTGAGATTTTATAGGCATGTTCTCAGGCAAGTTAATACACAGATGTCATTCTTCTAAGAGTTAAATGTAAAATGCAGTGCAATGTTCTTTTCTGCTGTGTTAATGCCATACATACAGTTCCAACACAACCCTTGTTTGCTGCAATAACACTGCTGTTCCTTAACATTAGAAGTGCCCCTTTAATATTTTTTCCTACAGCAACAAAAAATCCTCAGCTTTTAAAAATAGTTTTCTAAATAATCTGCCTTGCAGGACACACAACACATGAAATGAATATGCTTCATATTTGCCCAGTTAAGCAGAACCTTCATTACTGTGATCTTTCCCTGGCATTTAGTATTCAGATAAAATACTATGCAGTAAGTCTTTCACTTAAAGGCAAAATTTTATTCTGATTACAAGATTTTCAAGATACATCTTGAAAAGATTTCTGCTGACAAGAATAACTATCTTGACTTACTGTTTTATGTACCAATGCTTTATGCGTTTGTTGATATAAGCACAAGTTTTGAATTCTGCTTGCAGATGTTTAATAAAACACGGTAACTGGATAGGCAAGCTTCCGGTCAAGTCGCCACACATTTCCAGGAATATCCTTACACTGGAGGAACCTTCATGAGAAATAGTGTTCTGGAAGCATGGTTTCATAATGCAGAACAGGGTTATGCTTTTTTTCCAGTCTGTTTTCCAGAAAAGTGATACTGCAGCTCTGCCACCAGGCTAGAGACTCACGATCCACCACATTTTCCAAGAGGCAAGTTAAAGATCACTTACTTGACCTGACCAGATACCAAGCCAAGTTACTTGTAGAAAGAAATTAATATTTTTTTGCCATTAATAATTTAAGTTTTTAAATAAATATTTATGTGCCTTTTGGCAACTGTCCATTCTGGTAGCATCTGCTGTTCCAACAGCTCAGTATCCTTAGCACATTGATTTAAAAAAAAATAAATTCTTAGTCAATTCTGTTTCCACAAATAGTAAACCTGTCTATCTCCAACAAGTCTTTCTTCGCAGACCTGTGTTTTAATTCTGAACTGTCTTGGCTTATATCTTTTTCTTCTCCATCAGGAGTTGTCAGAAATTGATCAGAATTGCTTGTTACAAGTAAAGATGGCATATTCTCCTTCTGATGCACTGGTTGATTGGTAACTGATGTAGAACCGTTTTCATCTGTGGAAATTCCTGTTGGAACAGAAGACAATTACAAAGATAATAACGAATTTAACACAGACATATTGATACAATGTGCAACATCCAGATTCATCCAAAGCTATCCTGAAAAAGTGTGCTGCATTAGATCAGCAGAAGCAACAGACAAATGCTTTCTGGAAGCCACTACTTCTTCTTAGCTTTATTGTAAGATTTCCTTTTCTGATTTAGAAAACATAGAGAAAACAAATAGACAGAAAAAACAAATTCTGCACAAGCTTAAATAATCAGCAGGAGCATAAGCAGCAGAAGTTAGGACATACATGCTCATTTTTGTTGGCTTAAGCAAAAAGATTTTTGACAGTCCTTGTGTGAATCACACAAATGTTTTCTACTGAAATGAACAAAAGGAATCTCCGTGGCAGGAACTCGATGTGCCTAATCCTCTACATAAGTACAATAAACCTACCTTCTCCAGGGATGGCTAATAAATGACTCATGCACTGCTACACACTTTAATAGCACTGGCTCCTAAAGCAGTGCTGTTAAAGATGTCTATTTTTATTCCTGTCTCTTACTTCAGTGGAACTGAACACTGGCTTCATTAACCTAGCATGTTGGTAAGTAATATCCACGTGTTTTTTCCATATTTTGTTAAAACATTTAAAGAATTAAAACACACAAGCAAATGACAAGGAGATAGTAAGTAAGAAAAAAAATTATTTCCTCCTCACTAAAGATTGAATTATTGTTTCTAAAGGAATCTGACAAAATCTGACTGATGTGGAGAGTGCTGCAGACCAGCCCAAGGAAATGTTATCTGTCAGAATTGCAGCAGTACCCAAATTACTACAAACACTTATTTCTGCAGAGCATCTGTCCACAGTATGCCATCTACTACTTGAAGGTACATGGGTTACCCTCTACCATCTTCTGCAAGTTAAAGGTAATAAACTTGCACTGAGAAAGGAGACAAGTAATTTTAATTCTAGAACTTGGTTAGAAACCAAGAAAGTATTTTCTAACCCAGCAGCTTCCAGATGTAGCTGGTCTGCCTATAAATGATTACCAGTAATTAGAGCTTTCATTCTTCAATAGCAAGTTTAGAATTTTATTCTTCAAAATTTTAACTGTTTTTGTGGACAAGGTGGAAACTCTTTAGAAAATTAACTGACAAACTATAAACTGGCAGAAAGGAGAACAGACTAATTAATTCCCTTACCCTCATCCTGCTAAGAGATGGGTTGAGAGCCTGTATTGAAAAAAACCTAAGTGGGGCACAGAGATTAACTAATATTGAAGAGGCCAGTAGTAATAATGCAAAAGCTGTGGGAAGGTAAAATCTTTCTTTCACATAATCAAGATTTCTAGTAAATAAAGAGCTGTTAAAAAAATACAAAATCCCCCAAAACCTGTAAAATTGAGCTTTTTCCATCACCAATGGAAGCTAGGAATACTCTGAATAAAATCCACAACAGCTTTTTGGTTGCTACTTTTTGCTCAAAATCTTTCCATTGGAGAAAATAAGCATCCCTGCTACTTCAGCTCAAAAGAGTCTTCAGGATTTATATACTGTAAGTTTAAGGCTCAATATAAGTACTTACTAAGTCTCATATCCAAGTGCAGTAATAGAATGTTTAATTAGAACATTATCATCACGAGAGTTCTCTAACGAAATGCAAAAGAAATTCAGACCAATTCATATTACATTCTTTCATGATGAAAGTAATGCAGTTGTATGAATTTAAAAGTCTGCACCAAGTTTCTGCCTGATGTGATTTGACACATGTGAGACACAGAGGTTTATGACAGACACTGACAGATTCTTAACTCTCCCCTTGCTGGCGAGACACTCTGACGACTAACAAGCACCTTGCATTTCAAGCTGTTCAAGTTGTTGGCAAGCCATGGAGTGAACACAATAAAAGCCTCACTGTTAAGTTCTCTAAGGCTCTCATTGAGCTTTTCCCACAGGAAGATACAATCCAATTCACTTGATGGGAACAATGAAGGTTTCTGTTTCCTTCCATAATGTGTCACACAAATACAATCATGCCATATTCCCATTATAAATTAACTGCTAATGCTGAGGACCTGTATGAGAAAATTGTGCTGCACAGACTTGAAACGGGGCAAAGACCCACTGAAATTTCTATTTGGATTTCGTAAAGCTTTTCATTAATGCGTTCATGACAACTACAATTAATTGTACCTATGCATAAACCTACCCATGTTTTACACTGATTTCCATGAGAAATACAGATTGCTTCCCTACTAAACTTAAGCACTGTCACAGATGATGTGTAAATACTCACTTATTTGTGCAGTGACATGGCAGAGGGGGCTGGACCAGATGGTCTTTAGAGGTTCCTTCAAACCCAAACCAATCATTCTATGATTATGATTTTAAAACAAAAGCATGCTTCTATTCCATTGTTTCTATCACCTCCACAAACCAGAGTGGGATCTTATCAGAGATATGAGTATTTATTACCAGAAGAAGATGCCTGAACTAAAAGCAATGAATTCTATTACATTTACAGACTTGTGTTCACAGCTGTGATATGGCACAATTAATGTCCAGCAACAGGGTTGATGTTGTGGTGTGAATGTTGTTCAGGTCCAGCAACAGGTTTTGTACAGCAAACATTGTCATGCCTCTGGTTTAATATAAAATTTAGTCTGAAAATTTTTCACTGAAAACAAACCAAGGCAGTTAGCCTTACCTTGGGTAGATTTAAATGTGCCTTGCTGTTTGCCAGCTGGCTTCCCTGGGGTGGCAGTCAGGACAGGATTGAATAATTTCTCCTCCATTTTTGCTTCCTTTACATATTGACAGGATTTCCCCAGCAATACAATGCTGTTAAGGACTTTGAGAGATATTAACCTGGAAAAAAAATTGTTTACACATTTGCATTTGCATATTAAAATAAAGGTATATTATTCATACTGCAATTATTCATATGAAAATAACTGCATATGGTTAGTGCTGCCTTAGAAGGATTAGCTAACAAATTAAATCCTTTCAATATCAAGATCAAATGGTAATTTCCTTTTCCCAACAATTTGTTTCAGATTCAATGCCTAATTTTCTTTTTCCTCCAGAAAGCATCTAGAGAAAAACATCAAATTTTATTATTTAGCTAAAGGACTACAAGGACAGTTAAGCAGCCATTTAAGACATCAAATATTTAAACACAGAATTAAAAATAGCCCTCAACAGCACAAGTGAAAAATAAATGCACCCAAAATAAGTGTGCCCAGCCAAGGATCTCTAGTAGACTTGGAACCACAGGACAGCAAATATAGAACCATGGAATCATTAAGGTTGGAAAAGAGTTCCAAGATCATTGAGTCCAACCATTAATCCAGCACTGCCAAGTCCAATATCTAGCTTTTACAAACCACAGGCTAATCATAAGAAGTCCTTTTTCACATCACAGAAGAGAGACCATAAAACTCATCAAATCCAAAGAGGCAGCACGGCATTACCACCATAGCACAGTTCAGTGAATGGCAGGTTCTTTTTCTACTATGACTAAATTGCAGCACAAACTTCAGCAAATCATGGAATCCCTTTTACACCTGTCTCCTCCACTGAAGAAAAGGAAAGCCTCATCTACCATCAAGTGCTTTTTTACCGTTCAAATGAGTTTTGCAAAATCTAATTTCCTTTATTGGCAACACGACTCATAGACCTTTGTCCACTCCAGGAAGCAAAGGCTCATTGCACAATGACAAGGAAAGAGTGATCTGTTCTCTGCAGGATGAATGAAATATTCTCTATGCAAATCAAGCTATGTAACAAGACTGAACCAAATGCAGACTCTGAATTCATTCTCCACTCTCTGAAAAGTCTGTTTATCGTGTACATCACTAACAGACTAAAAAGACAACTTGAAGTGAACATTCACAGATCCATGGAGCAAGTCTAACTGCTCAATCATGAAGTGACTCAAGCACACTCCAGCAGCAGCTCCCCTCTCTCTCACTGGGTAAATGTAATCAGAACTTGTCAAACAGAAAAACAAACTACACTGTACTTTTAAGGGAAAAAAATATTTTATTTATTCAATTTCAATAGAGGAATGGAAGAATGAGCAGAGCACACCACTTTCAGTACTCAGAAGTGACATTTTAGTAACCAAGCAACCACAAAGAAGATACCATTTTATACTGGTTGAAAGCTGTGCTCCTCTACAATTTTATTAGATTATTGGGACAGATTTTATTCATAGAGTTGAGAAGCTCTCCTTCATTTTTAATGTTTTAGAGGTGTTTTTCTTATGTAACATGTTTTTGTTCTGAGAGAGTAGGTTTCTACAGCATAGTTTGACTCTGATTTAATGAGATCAGAAGTTGAAAAGGCCACAACTCACCACTTCACTGTATCAGTTCGAGCTTCTCATAGAAAATTATACAAGTGTTTCTAGCAATTCTCCTTTATTCTTTCCTGCCAGCCTACCTGTTTTTGGCAAGACTCTTTAACTACAATAAAAGTTTAACTACAGTTGTTAATTATCAATACAGAATTAGTTCACCCATAGTATAGGCTCAATTCTTTGCCCAGGTAATGGTTTCAGATTTTATCACGTCATTTCTCACATATCTATGCTATTACGTATGTATTCTATATATATTCTCACATTTGATGAAGGACTTGAAATTTATGTTCAGAACACAAATTACTTCAAAGATGCAAGAGGTGAGCTAGCTCCAAGTCTGAGATCACAGCAGAAGTTAAAATCTGTTCTCACTTTTCAATAAGGACAAAATAGACCAAAATGTATTTACTTTTGTGACCTATGCCTTTAAAGAGCAGCATTTAATACTTCATGTTAATCATGTTACTTTTTTCTGCCCTCCATTCTCCAAGCCACAGACAGTGAAAAATTCAGGCCTGGGCTGCAGCAGCGGAATGGTAGACGTAGGAAAATATTACATATATTGGGAAAAAGGAAAAACAGCTGAGCAGGATGAAAGTGCTGACCTTGGTATACCACAGCTTGAATGTGATGATCAGGGCATAGTGCTTTGAATTATACAAAGCTGGCTTTAGGGAGAACATGGGCACAGCATGCAGTATGCTGGGGAAGAAATCAAAGTATGGTGCAGAGAAATGGTGGCTAACATTTCAGTATTTGGCCTATATGCAGTATCTTGAAGTCTTAGGTATCTGATATTAAACAGATGTGTCTCTACACTGATGTAGACAAAACATATTTGATCAAACTCTATTTTTTTGCAGATCAGGGTCAGATTAGAGGTAAGAGTCTACCTATTAATAAAGAATGTGTAGTAATCCTATTTCTTTCATCAGCTATTGTAGAACAGTAGTCTCCTCTCTTCCTGCTGAACCACTGCCTCTGACTTCCCAAGCCTTGCTGCCTTCACTTAAAACACAACATGGTAGGACACTGGAAGGACACAATACTGCAGACAGGTTCTTCTTCTGTCAGCAACTTGAAAAACTTAATTGTTTATGATCAATTTTGGGATGATTCTGAAATGAATCAGTACTGAGAGACAACAAACAATGACAGTGCAGTATACAGCTCTCCTAGAAAGTGGCCATTCCCAGATAGTACACAGCAAGTGCCTCAAGACAGGCAAACTAAATTGGATGTAAAATCCAGTTATGCATGTCTCACAAGTACCTATCAACTGGTGAGAAGGTAACACAAGTATGAACTGACTTGGCAGTGAAGGGATAATGAAGGGATACTTGCACATCATTGGTTATGGAAAACAAATTGCCATTGAACATTGTATTTCTTAACTAAGATTACTTACTGACCACACCCTTCACAGGAAAGGTGAGTCTTGCATTTATTTTTTTTAAACAGCAGTTTCCTAAAGCAAAGTAAACTTTGAATTTAACTACCAGAGAGAAAAATTCATTATCTGCTCAGAGTATTCAACTGCTTATTTTTTAAGCAGTTATTCTTATTCCTTAGAATTCAATTTCCCTTTTTACACAGAAGTATGGTGCTCGTTTCTCAGGTTCTCTGTCTTTTTGCAATGAGTTATTTCCATTACTGAAGTTACTTATTGAGGGCTATAATCCCCCAATGTAGTCTCAGTATTTAGGGACAAATCTGCGCTCTCAGTTTCAGATTATGAGCATAAGGGTTTTACATTTATGTTCTTCTGAATATAAACTGTGTTTATACTTATATCTAGAAGTATCAACAGAAACTTCCTTCACATATGTAATCAAATAATGGTGAATACTTTCCACTTGGGTGGATTTACTTACCCACAGTAGAACAGCACAACACAAACATAAGCTAAGACTCCTTGTACTTTTATTGAGCTTGTTACGACTCTGATGAGCTGTTTTAAGAATAAAAGTTAAAACTTAGCACACAATTATTAATAGAACATTGTAACAGACATTTCTTATTTAGTAAATTGAAGTAGACACATTTACATTAACAGAAATTTAGTCTAATGTTCCCCTTGGTAGTACTAACTATTCCAGATTTTGATTTTAGTAAGTATTATACTAGCACTTAGTTGCAACTCTGCCAAAACCAGAGTCTGACAATGTTTCCTTAACACTGACTTTCAAGTAAAATAAGAAGTGGAAAAAACTCAAGGGCTAGAAGGAGAGTTAACAAATTTTGAGGAAAATGTCAAGAGATGCAATACAAAACAGAATCAGTTTTATACACTATGCTAACCTTATGATCACAAAATTGCTTTGTGGACAAGCCATATGACTCCCAAGTTTCACTAACAAATGGATCCTGAAATTTCAGTTTTACTTCAGTAGTTTACACAAATCCAGTGAATAGTATTTTCCCCCATCTCCATGGGAGAACATTATATTTAAGTTAATTAATATTGATATTCTTCCAGGAAAATTGTGAATTAGCATATTTGCTGACAAAGCACATACAGATTCCCAGCATTATGATAACTACTGCTTGTCTACATGTGTGTATGGGGAAAGTCAGAGCAGCTACTTAGAGAAAACATTCTGCAATAGTTAATTAAGGACAGCATGTGGACACAGTTCCATTAATTTAGTCATTCATTTTATAGCAGCCTGTATGTGTAACGAAGTCAGCTATTTCAGAGTGATGTACTCAACAACAGCCCAGGAGCTCAGTGCCCCATATAAAAGAATATTGAGTCATTAAGCATACAGGGACAGCCACAAGGACTAATATGAAAAACCTAAATAAACTGCTACACTACTGCTAGCCTTCTGGCAACCAGCTGCTTTGACTATTCCAAATGAATGAATAGGATAACTGCCAAAAGGAATATATGTTTAGTAAACACAGATGTAGTTTAATTCCACTGGTACAATTCAAGTTCTCACAAATTCTACAAAATTAATATATATTCAATTTTCTATGAAAGGCTGACAAACAGTAATGCATTTGTGAAGTCACAAGTAGTATGTGATATAGGTTATACTGAGTGCTAGCTCAACCTTTCAGCATCATTTCAGTTACTTCAGATGATAATTTCACCCTCAAAACATCCAGCCACCTATCTCAGAGGGACACATTCTCAAAGTGAGATCTTATTGACAGAAAACTGATAGGAAAGATACAACTTACTAAAACAGCCAGTGGAAGAGGAATGAAACCCATTCTTCTGGAAACTGAATCACTATAATCTGTATATGCCTAGGAAAAGAAGTGGAAGAATAATGAACTACTTATGCAAAGAAAAGAGCTTATTTTAGCTTGGCACACCCTCCAGATAAGAATAAAGCTCTGTTAACAAACACTATACTGGTATAAAGTGTACCTATTCACATTTTGGAATTCAAATGGAGATAGCTGCACTCTCAGACAAAAATGTAATGCTACCATGACCAGTAAGATTAGCTTCAGTGCTCTAAATCAAGAGCAACTGGAGTATAATACAAATCTCTAAATCGAGAGCAATTAGGACACTGAATCCAAAGGCACTATGATATTTCGTCTGTACGTTATTACCAGCTTAGAGACCTTTTTGTATTAATTTGACTGATCCTCAAATACTCTACAGAAAAAACTGTTACAGGGATAAGAGAACAATTATCCACCACACTAGCAATTTTAAATCATTCTACAAACATCTATAATTAGCCTTAAGATAACTGCGTTAAAATTATTTTGAAAATACATTTGAACTCAAAACACAACTACTTTGCATGACAGCTTGCCTGCAGTATTGAAGATCACACCAAAGTTAGTACCTAAATGATGCTACTTTATTTCCCTCAGAGGATCCTTAGGAAAACTAATGGAGTTTTCAAAACTAATAAACTGGGGGTTTTATTATTAAAAAATTATTAATAATTATTTCTAAGTGAAGGTGTCTAGCTTCTTTATGAGGTCTAACTACTACATTCCTCACAATAGCTGAAGAAACACACCCAAGAAAATTACAGAAATCATTGTAATAAAATTCATTTAATAGTTCAAGCACACATCTAAAGCACAGATAAGTGGAATGCTAACAAATGAACCCTAATGAGTCCTCATCCATGAAAGGTGTGCTGTAAACAGCTTTTTCAAAAATGGTACTAATTAAAACCACAAGTGGTCTGTGTGTTCTATAAATACCCACGCCATGACAGTAACATGCACAGTGCAAACATCATCTATATATCTGTGCACTCTGTCTGTAAAGAAATATAAATTCCTAATGAATACTGTGTTTTAAGCCAACACAGTTAAAATACCATGAAAAGAACAGTAATCTAAAATTACCTTGTTAAGCTCACTAACTTCCCATGTGTCTCAAAAATGTTACAACTATTCCCTTACTGTAAGGGTATTCAGAAGAGACTTCTCAGCAGTGTATTAAATAAAGCTCAAACTGACCTGAACAACTGGATAAAAATAATATAAATCACTAAGAAATATTCCTGTTATCGCTTATTAAAGAAAGCAGGGCAGAGTTTTAGCGGTGCAGGAGTGTAACAGCACTGCATGTATTTCTGTAAGTGTTTGTTCCAATATTCCCCCATAACAATTGTTTTAGTTAATGTAGGCAAGTGCATTTTATTTTCAGGCTTACATTTTTCTGTCGACTGCTAACAAGGTCAAATGCAAGACTGGCTCTGTATTCACTGTAGACCTGGAAAAAATCCAGCACATCAGATGTGTGAATAATTTGTTATCACACTTTATAAAAGCAACACAGATATTAATAAAATATTTCCATAAAATATGATAAACTTATGCATTTTCTGGAAGAGTCAAAGCCAGTTTTTCTGAGGTCTAACTGCACCCTTCAAGAGATGAGCCTCTATTGCTGCAATAAAGTAATTTGCATATGTATACAACAAATAAACAACACTATGCTATGTTTTAGGAATTGAATGAGACTTCATAAGTTACTGAATTTCAGGATCATCAGAAACACTAATAATAATAGAAATCACATTTAGTTTTCCCCCCCACAGTTCATAACTGGTTTTAAGCTACATGAAAGCTAGCTCAGGGATAAAATTAAACAAATGAGAGAGCTTTATATTAAGCATGTGATCCTATGAAAAAAGCCAATTGCATCTGAACATGAGTATTAAGTTTCTCCTCTTTAAAACAGTTAAGCATATTAAGAAAGAAAAGAATCTATTTTAAGGATAAGTGTCAGGACAACTTGCACTGCAGGTGTTAAAAATTCTGGGAAAACTGACATAGCAACCATAAATCTTTAGAACTTCTTCATACACAAACCCCACCAAGTTTATTAAATAAACCTTGTAAAATTGCCAGTCACTACCTCCATCCTCCAGCTGTTTCAGCACTCTGAAGCATGCTACATTTCTGGCTACCATGACTTCATTACTGCTCTTTTCCACACTCTCTATGCAAAAGTAGGGCAAGCATAAATGCCTCTGGCATAAGGGAGCTTATTAAGTGCATCTATTACACTTGTTTCTGCACCATGCAATGTAGTTACTTCAGAGATGCTGAAAAAGACAGTACTTCACAAGTTCTGATCTCATTTCCTGAAAAGTGGTTTAAATAGTGAAAAGACACTAATTCATATCTTCACAAATTTATCAAGTGTGTTTGAATTCACACAGTGTGGAACACAAATGGCCAATGCATCATGCTGCAACACACAATAAGCAACCTCATCTACTGCTTTAAAAAAGAAGGACTGGATAATATATGCGGCCCAAGAAATTTCAGGAGTGGGAAACTAACATAACCTACTTCATATTAGTGCTCCAGGGACAGTGGGAAAAAAATTACCTCTGATTTCAGATTCCACTTTTAACACACATGCAATAATAGAGTTCAAGCAGCCTAACAAGATCTGTTTTTCCAAAAGCCTGAATTTTAATCTACAATCCATTTTGTTAGGAATGGGTACATGCTTTGTCTAGACTGCAGAAAAAGTAACCTTCTGTCAATTTAACAAATGATCAGTTCACAAAATGATCTGCCAGTAATGTAAATTGTAGCTATTCCATGAGCTGTTATACAACACTCACAATAATTTATGGATCTGGAACTACTAATTTAGAAGCAGAGGTGTTAGTTCCACATTCAAAAGATCTTCAGAAGTATATTGTATCAGGAAATTACCAAGCTTTCCCAAGTGATATCGTATATATGAAAATAACAATTTTTATGTTTTCGGCATTGGAATAAAGTTTAGTTTAAAAAAAAATATTAGCAAAATTAAATACAATTTAAAATAGCACCCAGCATTCCAAACAAGATACCTACATCTGCTGTGATGTCATTGAATTTTGTTATAAAGGCATGTTTCACAATATCCACTGCAATTTCTGAAGCAACCACCATGCAAACATCCGGAAATAACACCCAAAGATGATCTGAAAGTTGTGAAGAAAAAAAGTTAGGCCATTTAATTTAATGCTAGTTAACAAAAAAATTATAACACTTCTGTTCAACAGTGAAAAATCCTCATGAGTTTGAAGACTCTGTAAGTTTGCATCATCACTGAGCATACAGTGTGCAAGTTCTTCCATCACTGTCCTAAAAATTTATCAGTACTGTACAATCACACCACAGCTGTGATCAGGTTCTTAACTCTTCACTTTGTAAACCTTCACCTATAGTAGGAACACAACCGTTGTAAGTACTAGATACTACATGTTCAGGATGTGTAAGACATAGACAAAGCACCTGCACTTTTAGATGCTTAAGGTAAAATTTAGGTAGACGGGTAAGATTCAGGCAAAACACATCCCAGAGATCAGGGGTCAAAATTATTAAAACAATATTTTAAGAAAATTGGTATTTTACACACTATTTATTAAATATGTCGTTAAAATCTTAAGTATAATCAATATTAGATTAAGAATTGTATTTTTAACATAATCTTTATCACATTTCAATCTCACTAGCCTCCCAAAATAACATTTTCTAGGGTATCCTTCATTCACAGTGTACTCCAAGGAAAGGAAAAGGCTGGGAAGAACATTGCTTGAAATCCCAGACACTGCTTGAAATATAACTATACATGTTTTTGTATAACAATATATATTTCTAGCAGAAAGGACACAGTCATTCTTAAAAGAATACCAGAAACAGAAAAACAAGAATCTAAGGTATTTGACAGAATTAAGATTTGTTAATTAAATGTCTTGATTACCCTTATCTTTCAGATTGAGGGAAGAAGCAAGAGATACAGCTCTTGACAGCACAAGAACTTTTCTTCTAGTTTACTCACCTGGATTCCATGAGAACTGTTCCATGTTTCTTAGACATACAATTAGCAGCAGCACATAATTGGTGAACCTCTCCTTTATATCTGGATTAAAAAAAACAAAACTTGTCAGCTCCAAAGAAACATTTATTTGCATACACAGATATCTACTCATTCTGAGGTTCTATAATTTATTAATTCTTGGATTAGATAACATTTTCCACAAATTATTTAACTGGATTTAAGGGGTGGGGAAATGCTGGGAACCACACCATGGGCTGGATTTCTGCAGTAGGTTGTGACTTGGTCTGTCTGATGCCACCTTAACTCGGGGTTCCCAGCAGAAGAAGGGACTTAAGTTGTGACTTACTATCACCTCTTCTAATACATTAATAAAATAATCATCATTCTTGAGAAAGTCTGTGCATTCCTTCTGTGATTCAGAAAGAACCAGCACCTCCTGTTACTAAAATGGAGTGAATATACCTATCTGTCCTTTCAAGCTATTAGCAAGGTACCTTTCATTTTCTACAGATCATGGATATCCAAATTGCTGTATACTGGGTTCAGTAGAAGGAAGAAAAAATGTTGAAGACAACTGTTACACCTTAGCTAGAAGGTTCCTACCAGTCTTTCAGGTTCAAGGGAACAGAAGGATTGTAACAGCACAGTTACCAAAACTGTAAGCACTGTCACACAAAAGCAGTCTGATTAGGGACAAGGTCCTGTGACTTGCTGCCCAGACAAGGCAGTCTTTTTTTCTGCTTTGGTCCTGTCTCCAGAGATGACACATACAACTTGCTTCAGGAAGCAGCACGTTTTCTAGCTTATTAAAAAACACCTTCCTGAAACTGTATGACTGAAAAATAGTGTAAAGCCTAAAACATGTCACCACAATTTAGGAAGTCCAAAGAAGTATTTTTAGAAGACAGAGCTATTAAGAAAATCTGTGAAGACACCGTTATTGCTTGTTACACCTGTCAATAACCACAAAAATAATTTTTTGTGGGCTGTCCAAAGGGTTCATTTTCTCATGAAAAAAAATTGTGTGGGGTTCTACCTACTGGTTTTGGGAAGCAAGAAATAGAAATGTTCAGAAGTACACACAAGGATTAAGCTGGCCAAAAAAATATTTGACTTTGTGTCAACAGTTTCCATCATCTCTGACTGACTACAGGCCAATAACAATGCTTGTGACTGCAGTTACTACAGTATAATAATATCCCTCATTTTAGAATAGCAGTTTGGAAATACTGGCAAGTCTGAAAAAATGGAGCAAAAAGAAAAGAAGAAATCCTCCAGGAGAAGGAAAGAAAAAGCACACAGGATTCAAGAGGAATGAGATTTCACACACAATATAAAAAGGCACATCTTGGGGTACATAAGTTCATCTGTCACTATGGGCTGGGGAAGGCACAGAGGAAGCACAAGCTTTCAAAATAGAATGAATGGCATATATATGTGGGGGGGGGAGGGTTGGAAATCTTTTAGTACAGTAAATTTAAAGCAGAAAAAAGGAAATAGATAAAACCTAACCATGATTTCTTGACTTCCTGCCAATAACACTCCAACAAGTGAAGTACATTCTTCTATGCTTCTGAATTCACAAAATACTGCCCAAATAACCAGAACACAGTATTGTCTAAAAAACCTAGTTACAAGATATCACTTGATGCTGTCACAAATGGATGAAAATGCAGTCAAGCACTCATTGATCTATATTCTTTATCATGCCTATCAGTGACTTGGAAATAATCATTGAGTTTTCAGACTTTTACCCAGAATCTCGAAATGGTTTTATCTTCTATTTCCTACATCATGTACTTCCACACTGCTATGATACATCACTGGTCAGCAATGCATAAGAAACACAGATCTCATCTTCCATTCTTCAGCCCCAGGGAGGCCTGTACACATAGATATTCTCAAGTGGAAAGCAAGGACCTTAACTCAGGCCTAACATTAAAGCGTGTCTCAAGCTAATCCTCCAGACATTTATTACCTGCTTAGTATATATTAGCTCACCAGTCAACAGGATTAAACTGAGAAGGGACATTTTGGGCTTTAAATTTCCTCTTATAATGCTGTAATAATACCAATTTTTCTTCCACTAATTTCTGAGACTGGGTGACAGGCTGATACCTATTTTTCCCCTCTGCTAATTTTCCCTGTTCTCAGTGGCCTCCCTTCTAATCTGTTATCTCTTCTGCCACAGCTGTTCAAGGCTGTTAGGAGTGAGAGGAGTGACTGTGGCTGCTGCCCTTCATCCTCATCCCTCTCATCAATTGTCAGAGATGCAAGCAAGGGAGACAGGGCACTTCACAGCAGCTTCAACAGTAAACTCAACACAAAAATTCACTTCATTTCTCACCCTCACAGATCAGGACAAAAAAGGCTTCAGGGTATCCAAAATAACCACTGGTAATCAGTCCTAAATACCAATTAAAATTTCAGAATAAAAAATATGTACCAATAATGTTTCATCATTTATTATGAACTTATTTAATGTTGTGTTTGTACACTTGTTTTTTGTAAATTGGTGAGGGGAGTTTCCTGTACCATGTATTGCCACTTCTTAGATGACGTGGTGAACTACAGAACAAGTGAAGCTACTGAATTCACACTTGCTCATGCTCTTAAGAACAACAAAGGCAAAGTATATCACTATATTTGGGAATTTGGCAGAACAGTGACAAACCACCAGTGTTAGTGTTCAGTTGCAGAGAGCACAGATGATAGCAGGAGGAAATCATTCTATTCTGCTTCAGCATAACAAAGAGTAAAGTGGAAAGAAAGTGATCCCTTTTCGTTCTCCATTGTGACAATCCTTAATAACACTGATATAAGCCATTTCAATTCAATTTTGTATGTATTCCACCAAGTATAGAGGATAAGCATATTGTGTAACTTTTTCTGTTAGGATACAGTATAGCTTCAATAACCCTTGCCTTTGTAAGACAGGTTTAAATGAGAGCCAAAATGACAGACCCGTGACATTTTAAATGGTCTTCAGCTACCTCCACAAGCATGTGATTAAGAAGCTTACTTTCTCAGTGTTTATGATCCTAAGTGTTAAAAACCTGACATGTAGCACTAATTCAGATATATTTATCCCCTTGACCAGTCTCTTGTCTGCACACACCATGAATAGTGGTGATGACATATTGTGCTTGAAGTCTGGATAGACATCAGTGACAGGTGCTGCCCCTCAGGGATCCATACTGAGACCAGTGTTACTTGATATCTTCATTAAGGACCTAGATGAAGGAATTGAGTGCACCCTCAGCAAATCTGCAGAGGGCTGAGTGCTGAGGCTGCCACACCAGAAGGGTGGGATGTCATCCAGAAGGACCTGAACAAGCTCAAGAAGTGGATCCATGGAAATCTCAAGAGGTGTGATAACACCAAGTACAAGGTGCTGCACCTGGGTTGGGGCAACCCCAGGTACCAACACAGGCTGGGGATGAACAGATCAAAAACAGCCCTGGAGAGGAGGACTTGGGGATTCTGGTGGTTGAGAGACTGGGCATGAGCTGGCAACGTGTGCTCCCAGCCCAGAGAGCTGAAGGTGTCCTGGGCTGCATCCAAAGCCCCGTGGGCAGCAGGGGAGGGAGGGGATTCTGCCCCTCTGCTCCGCTCCAGTGAGACCCCACCTGGAACACTGCATCAGCTCCGGGGCCCCAGCACGGGATGGACATGGACCTGCTGGGGTGAGTCCAGAGGAGACCACCAAGAGGATCAGAGGGATGGAGCACCTTTCCTATGAGAAAAGGCTGAGAGAATTGGGATTGTTCAGCCTGGAAAAGCTTCAGGGTGACCTAATTGTGGACTTCCAGTACCTGAAGGGAGCCTACAGAAAAGATGGAGAGGGGCTTTCTACAAGGGCATGTCGTGACAGGACAAGGGGGAATGGCTTCAAAATGGAAGAGAGTAGGTTTAGATTAGATATTGGGAAAAAATCCTTTACTGTGAGGGTGGTAAGGCCCTGGCAGAGGCAGCCCAGAGAAGCTGTGGGTGCCCCATCCCTGGAAGTGTTCAAGGCCAGGCTGGATAGAGCTCTGAGCAACCTGGTCTAGTGAAAGGTCACTTCTGGCCATGGCAGAAGTGTTGGAACTGTAGATGATTTTTCAGGTCCCTTCCAGCCCAGGCCATCCTATAACTGATAGGCTGCATTCTCATGCCCTGCTGAAGCTGCATCCATCCCAGGCTTGGCCCTGCAGCCTGATACACATCACACTGCCCATACACCCTTCAGATTATTCTGGAAGATGACACTGTATTTGCTTGTGCTTCTATGCATCCTCTAGTGGTGCAAGTAACTAGGTATGATTAGATCTTTTCAACTGCCTCTAAAGTATGTATTTCAGTGTTTTGAAAAGGGAAAGGAAGAATCAGACATTCCAAGACTTAGTACATCAGAACTTAGTGCTCACATGTCAAAAATGAACCCTTTTCCATTAAGGTAAGTCATGTGTGCCTAGAAGGGTTTTCATATGAATAGAGGTGGTAAACATTCATTTCAAAGACATGTATTGCACATACTGCCATAAATGCAATAAGTGGAAAAAAACCCAAGATGTACCTTTTTTTTTTGTCTCTTGGTTGTGTAAAATAAAGCCCAAAAAAGGATTGCACATAGCCAAAACATATTTTAAATACTTTTGCCCCACTTACATGAACTTTGCCATTCCAATTTAAATAGAATTCTATCCCCCATATTAATAACACATTCTGCCTTTCCATAAATCCTCCTGAAAAATAGCAACACATACCCAGCAATTAATTTCCAGTGTGTCAGAGGGTATCATTGCTTTTAGAAAGCATATGAAAGACATGAAACAAATGTTACTGGAAATAAAGATTCCTGGCACAGCACTGCATCTAGTATGCTCTAATGTAATTAATTAGCTAATATCTCAAACAACCACCTACTGAACCCTGAAGATCTTAGGTACTTTGCAGTATTAACTAAAAGAGGCAGTGAGATCACAGGAACAGATCCTGAAGTGGGGTAAATAATCTTTTAGTGCTAGCTATTTCCTTCCAGATTCCCTGACATATTATGCAGGAATCCTGAACCAGAAAAGAAAAAAAAGTAATTTTTATCATGTTAATCCCACTGTTTATATGTTTCGATCAAGAACTAGTCATAAATTATAGCATGTAAAAAGTGAAACATCTTTTGGCTTACATCTCAGCAACTCCTAAATAGCTGTAGTGCCAACTACTCTTTAACAAGTGACCAGAGCACAAGAAAGGATCAAAGACAGAGTAAGGAATCATCAAGGACACACCAGTTTTAAACATAGTCCTGCCCCCAAATCCCTCATCCTTAAAATGATTAGAAGAATAGCATTAAAAAAACCTGAAGCCACATGAGAAAGCAGTTTGAATTTCAAAGACCAAAGGTAAAAATAAAGGCTATTCAATATTGTGATCAAAGTCAAAGAAACTGATAAATTTGGAAAAAAGAAGAAAGAAGAGAGAAGAGAAGAAGTACAGATTTATAAAGAGGAGAGCTGAAGTTCCTAAAAGTTCAGAATAAGTATGTTAATTTTTTGAGACAAGAGATTTAAAAAACAAGGAAGAATCACGCCTAACAACCAACTGAAAGAAATAACCTAACTCACTACATCTAATGTACTTCTTTGTATGAGGTACAATTGAATTTTGTGAAAAAATTTAATTTAGAGCACAGCTTGAAATTAAAATAAGACATTTAAAAGCATAAAGGAAGGCAGCACGCTGGGCTTTCAACAATGATTAAAGAGCTTCTCTTTATAATTTGGTCTCCTTGCTCTCTAATCCTGACCCTACAAAATTAGTTTACGAATAACTATTTCAGAAAGAGAATATACAATTGAAATTAAGGGAAATAAATCTTTCTGATACAACAAATAAAACCTTTTCTTGTCTTCTGTATAGAGGTGTTTTCCAATGGCCACAGTGTTTAGATTGCCTGGGTGTTTATAAATTTCCTTGTAAAAGTCAGGGTGACGATGCAAAAGTAGTTTTACTGTAGCTGACAAATCAAAGCTGCTGGAGCAGCAAGGTTGAAACCACAGACTCTGTAACTGCAGTCTCAAGCAGCTATACAAGCCACAAGGTCTTTGTTGACCTGCCCCTAAAAGATAACAGGTTTAATTTTATTAGGTAGCAATTAACCAATGTATATCTCATGTCCTGTTCAATTAATTTTTATGTAGATGATTCACAGTTATTTTAGTCTTGAAGGTTTACTGAATTAGCTGTTAAAGCAGTATTTTAAATGGCCATACCAAGGTGGGAAGGATCACTGACTCCACTGACACTAAGTCCAGAAATGTAAATGCTGGGAAAAATAGTACAGTCATACGTCAGCTTGCCATCATCCACCAACTGGTGCTGAGCATGATGCCAAGTGAAAATAATTACACAATTTCCAGATCTAAACTGGTAGTTCGGTGGCACTTCCTATCCTGTGGTCTTACTACATAAAAGCTTGAGCCAGGCAGGGTTTAGCAAGGTATTCCAATGTGTGATACAGGATATGTCTTAGAAAGTACAGCCTGGACAGGTAATTTCTGTTTTCCCACACAACTTGCTTTTGAATTCTAGTTGTAGTAACTTCCCTTGAGCACAGTATCTACCCTTGTGGTCATTGCTTATCTTTTCTCCTACATCATATTTTTCTTTTGATTAACATGTTAAATGAGAAGGGAGTTTCACCTATTCATGAGAAATTCCTCAGATGCCCCTGTGAGATTCATACTATTCCCCTAAAGAATTACTACATTTAGCTACTGTGTACTATTCAGTACCTTTACATTGAATTGAAAACATGTTTGCCAACAGTAATATTTTGAGCTGAGACCCAGAAAAGGTGGGGCAAGGGGAATACATTCAGTGTGTCCAAGCTTAATCAGCTACTGCTGCCATCACTGACCTACAGCCAACTGCAGACCTCAGGAAACTACCAGAAGAAGCAGAGAAAGGTGGCAAATATATGGGAATGCTTGGATGTAGTGTTTCCTTTCAGAAGTTTAGTTCAGTCCAGGCATGCAGTTTAAGCACATTGTGTTCTAGGACACACAAGACACTCCAAAGGCTAACTGGAAGCTCGGCTGACAGGACCAGAGTAGCCTCATTTCCAGGGCAGGATAAAGTATTGGCAGAGCACACCAACATAAGCTGCACCATCATTTCAGCTGCATGAAATAAAACATTTAAAGGATACCAAAGTGATCAGAATACATGAATTGAAACAACACTGTTCTATCCTGCTGAAGCTGTGATGCAGTGAATCTACTCAAGTTCAAAAGAGGTGAAAATTTCTACTAAAAACCTGTCTGTTATTTATCTCTGAGAAGAAAAACACTGCTATTTATAACCATACTGAAAAGTGTTCCAGGAAAAGTTATCTGCTTGAAAGGAATAAATCAGCTTGTTTTGTGCACTCTTCTGTGCATGTGCTCACTGCTTCCATCCCCACACTGTCTAATGAATGGCAATACTTCTTCCACCAGCTGATAATGGGCGACCTGATATTGCTATTATGGGTCTTCAATAATAATGTCCAGCAATAAAATATTGATATCCTTTTCTTTTTATGGAGGAAATTACTAGCAATTTCTAATATCAATCCCTTGTTTATTTCAACATAAAAGAGGCCTCACCTTTAGGTAGGAGAGCTAGATCCACAGTTTTAAGTATTTTCTGCATTAATATGAAACCTTATCTAGATTTTCTGTCAATATTTAAGTAAATTTCACTTTTAGCATTCTCACTGTAAAGTTGAATACCTCTGATTTAAAAAATATAAGTAATTAAATCTTGGAGCCAAAAATAATACTATTATCACAGAATAAACAGATTATCAACGCAGCTGGCAAGATCTTTTTGGGGAGGTTTAAGAGTGTTTGTGAGGTAGCTTAAAATTTCTGCTACATAATTTTCTGTGATATATTTAAGGTTTTATGTAAATTGTCTTTCATCCAAAGAATTACAAAACATTTGCATGTAATATTGCAGTCTGCAGATGAATTAAGACAAAAGTCACATCAATATTCAGGACTCAGAACCTGATGTAAGCCTGTTGAAAATCGAACTCATGATACAAAAATATCAATCATTTGTTTTTAAATAAATAGCTATTTTATTTTTTTAACCTATTGCACATTTGAGTTATCTGGTTTAAAATCTACAAGCTGGAATGAAAAAAATGTATTCTATTTTCTTTGCTCATATGCATAAATGAGAGTGGGGAAATTCAAATCAGATACACTGAAGAAATTCTTCACTGTGAGGGTGGTGAGGCAGTGGAACAGGTTACCCAGAGAAGCTGTGGATGCCCCATCCCTGGAATGCTGAAGGCCAGGGTGGATGGGAGCCTGAACAACCTGGTTTAGTGGAAGTTGGAACAAGATGATCTTTGGGGTCCCTTCCAGCTCAGGCTATTCTACAATTCCACAAAACTACTACAAGCAAAGGAGCTCTAGCCCAACCTTAAAGTGCAATCACTCCTACTGGCTTTGGAATCACAAATTCAATAAATATTTCACATGGCTGATATCAGTGTTAGAAAGAATCTCCATCAAAGGATACCTGAACAGCTTTTCCTCATGAGACACACTGAGTACGAGTTCCCAAAATTCATCCTAAGCAGCGACACAGTTAGGAAGTGCCAGAAGCATATTTCCTAAGCACCCTCTACTATTATCTTGAGAACAGATCAAAAGTTAGAGTCATCTCTGGTATTTCCCTCATATGCCAGCTACTTCGTTACATTGGGTTTTTGTTTTGTTGGGGTTTTATTTGTTGGGTATTTTTTTTTTTGCTTATTTGTTTAGGGTTAGGTGAGAGGTATTTCAAGATCCACCCTCACAGCCATCCAACAACTTGCATTCTGAGATCACTGTCAATACAGCACACTATGAAGTCAACTTTTTGAAAACAGTCGACTTGATCACTTGGAAGCATGGGTATTTCAGCATACAGCAAGAAGGCTGTTTTAGCATCTCAAATAAAAACTTGCCATAAAAGGAGTAACAGTGTTCCTTGAAGTGGATCTCAGTTTCATCCTACTGAACCAAACAGTAAAAGGCGGGATGAGGAATGCAAGTCAGAACACTCAAATTCACCAAGGTAAAGTAATTACAGTAAGAATAATATTAAATACATTGAATACATTAAATACATCAACAAATTAAATAAACAGCTTCTCTCTTCACAATTTCTCCTGATCAGCACTGCTATACATACCACTGTTTGACATTTGAAAAAGATTGTTCTTCTCAAACTTCTTGAAAACACTTCCTTTTATTTCGACAAACTGCAATTTTTAGAAACAGTTAATTAGTTTTTACTGATAAAGAATTGATACAAACAAATAATGTTATGAAAAATATGTTATTTTTAAAAATTAATATTTAAGACATACGATACACAAAGACAAAGGATTCTGAAACAAACTAGGGTAGCTATATAATAAAGCTACACACTTACATTATTGGACATCATGATGGTAAGCAGTGATTTATTGTGGGAGTTGAAGGCCACATTAAGGGTTGTTGCTTGAACCATGATAAGAATAGCATGCAGGACTGCATAGCAGGGTTAAGGAAGCATATTTCAAATAATTTTTCTGCACAACAGTACTGAAGAGCATTGAACCTCAAATTTCCTATTTTCATTTCAAAGTTTAACAGGAAAGTCTCCATATCCCTGTAAACCAGACTTACAGCAAGACAATACTTACATGTATGTAATATACCCACTGTGCTTTGTAGCATGTAATAATGATGCTAATTTTTCTTGTTCTAAAAGAACCTAATGACATCAGTCATGAGAAACATCAATACAATCTGAAGAAAAAAAACTGAGGTAAAGATGAAGAATTAGCCTAAAGATTTCAGAGAAAATATGGAAAAACTGTAAGAATTCTAAAGTCATCACCAAAACTACTGGACTACGGTATCTCTTTAGATTCATCAATTCATTATAAGGTTATTTCACACTAAGAATATTTGCATCTTGCATATGTATGAGTTTATCCCTTCAAGAAAATATGTTCAAGCTAGATGCATTTAACATACCACTAAATAAAAAAGTCCCACTATTTTCAAGGCCTTGTGACCCAAAATACTCAAATACAAATCAGAAATATTTTTTTCCATGAATTACCCAATTATGGTTTTTCATTTTATTATAGGTACACCATTCTGAAGGGATTTTTTTTTTTTTTAAAGCAGGTGGTACTGGCAATCTTACTTTTCAAATAAAGGAACACTGATTTAGGAATATTATCAATTTTTCAAATGTATTAAAATAATGCAGAGCAATTACTCTGTAATTTAACTTAGAAAATTTTGTGATTTATCAAAGAAAAAGGATACAGACATACAGCACTGCCATGAAGAAGTGAGGAATCACACCTATGTGAGCTCTTTTTCTTTCCTTAGGTTCTGTAGCTGTCCAATAAAGAGCATCCAAAATATCTTGTCCAAATGAAGAAATCAGACGATCAGCCACCTAAACAAGAACAACTTTACTGCCTTTTACTGCCTACCTTTTTCTCAACACTTGAGCATGCCCAGCTCAAGAACAGTTCAATCTAAAATACAGCTCAATCTAAGAAAGTTACACATATGTATCACTTTTGATCTCTTACTTATTCCATTTTCACTCTGGATTTCACAGTAATACTGTTCCTTTTGTATATTCAGCTGTTTACTTTCCTTTTCAAACTTACTATTCCTTTTGCAACAGTATTTGTAATAAATAATCACAATATTGTTATCTTAGATGCTTTCTTGAATGATATTCAAGTACAGTTCAAACCTCAGCCTTTGATAAAGCAGTATGTATCTTGTGCCAAACCATCTTAAATGTTTTTCCCCATCCCTCTGGGTTTAATAGGAAAAAAACTCCAACAATGGAAAGTGAATTCCAGATGACAGGGAATATTTGCTTACACGTACAAAAAAGACTGAAATTAGACTTGGCTCTACTGCTTTCTATATACTGAAGTATATACTTAATGCAAATGTCTGCATAAAGCAGAATTCAAAATTAGAAGTACTGTAACACAAAAACAAGCGATTAAGAGGGACTTGAAAGTCTGCCAAAAAGGGAAAATATGTTGAAAAAATAACAGACACCTGAAGTGTAATCCAAAGAATATATACACAAATAGAAAAAAAGCCCTCTGGCAGTAATTCTAAAGATAGAAAACATATGGACAGCATTTTGAACTTGTAATTTAATACCACAGCAAGAAAGGTCACAGGGAGTTCCACCAGTTCCCAACATTTCATCAGCAGCAAACATATAAAACTGAAAATCATTACATGGAAAAACATTTTTTCTGCCTATACACTGCAATTCAGTAATTTTAAAACCAAGCTGCACAGGGCAACAAAATCAGAACTTCGAAAATTAAACTCGATACATGTCCAGCTAGAAAAAAAAGCTATCTCTCACTGCTTACTAATTCAACCAACTGGAAACAGTTAAAGATGAAAAACTGATTTTCTCTACTTAAGAAAGAGAAGTAATTTTTTTCTCTTAGTGTCTTTCCGTAAAACAACAATTTTGGACATGTTAAATCAACCCGTAGCAGCAATACAGAACCAGGTGCACAATGTACCTGCAAATATTAATCCTACTAAATAGAAAGTAAGTTCCTGGGACAACACAAATAAACTTAGACTTGGAATAACTTCCTAACTTTTTAAATTAAGAGTTCTCAAGGTAAAGATACTGAAGTGAGAGAATTCATACTTATTCATGACACTATTACTGAATGAAGTTTCCTAAAATATGAAAATTGAATTAAAACAAAATTTTACAGGATGCCTCAAATAAATGTACAATGTGCTGCGCTCTAAGAATCACCTATGAAATAAAATGAACAAAATCCTGAGCAGATGAATTATCATAAATCTGAAGCTTCCAATCCCATCAGTTTGAGAGATATTTACAGTGGCACTGTTTTCGGCTTTTAGATTTTGTAAATTGAGATTGTCTGCATTATTTGCTTCCTGCTCATTGTGATGACCCACTGAGTAATTACAGCTGGTGCAGTAACACCAGCTACAGAATGCTGAAGAGTTTGGTACGTTTTTGTTCACAATATTGTGAGGGTTTTAATAGATAAAATAGTGGCTTTGCTTTCCTTTCTATTTAAGTAGTCCTTGGTTCTTTGCTGAAAGGATAGAAAATATTAAAACCCACCACACAATATTGTTGCTTGCTTTTCCAAATAGGACTTACCTAAACCCTACATGCCGGCTCCAGGCTCCAGCAGAATTCCATGGTGAGTGCTGTCACCAGCATAACGCACACTGGGGCTTCACAAGGAGCAGGAGCCGGTGGGTCTGAATCTAAAAAAGAAAAGTGTCTTTTAAGCCAAATGTGCTGAATGCTCCCCTTAGCCTGTCAGTTGGGAGCATTCAGCACATAATTTGAAGATTTTGCATTCCTCATATCTGTCCAGGACACTACTCCCTGGACTTGCCAACAGCCGAAAACATTAGGACATTGTAAACATCTCTGTTGCTCGGTGATTTAATTAAACTAAAAAAATCTTCATTATTTTTAAAACTTGTGAAAAAATGTAAAGTGTATTGCTTAAAAAAAAGCATATTAACAGTTCCTTAAAAAGCATTGCTTGCATCAGTAGCAAAGACTTTTAATAAAAATCACCAGAACAGTCTAAGCAAACCAATATTCAAACTGTTGAAAGCTGACTATCAACCAAGTCTTTCAGTGGGATCCCATGAACACTTTCTGATAATATTGCTGCAACCTGTCATGGTAAAAAAAGCCCCTTAAAAACACGCACTCTGTTTGGCATGTTGGGTTTCATAAGACACCATGGAACTTCAGTACTGTTTCCAAATTCAAAGTCTAATGTCATTTCTCTAACAACCATGAATAGTAACAGACTTCCCCCTTTCCTAAAAGAAACAAACTCATGCAGCACTTTTCTTAGTTAAAACACACCATTTTGGTTTTGCCAAACACAGCAAAGTAATTCAGTTCCTCATTCCAAACAGAATGGCACATGGCTTCAAATTCATAGCAAACACTGCAGTATCGCTTCTAATTATGTGGTAAGCACATAAAGCTGAGAAAGTACAAGCATAATTTGAAGTAGTCTTGAAATAAAGACAAATTACTATTTTGAGCACATGGATTTATTTAGTAAGTGATAATCTCTCATCAATTATGGAACTATATATGGATGAGTATTTTCCCACACAACTAAAATCCAGTTAGTAACTCAGTGCCAATTTAATATTTGTACATCATTTTCAGCAAATGTAAAATCAAAGGCAACAAAAACCCTATGACTAAACAACTGAGGTGGCTTGTATGATATTTATTTCACTTAGTATAACAAAGTGTGTTCCTTATGCAATATTTTCATATTTTATGAGGAAAGAACAAATGCCTTCAGACAAAATATTCAGATTTTGCAGAGTGCAACCCTGTTTCAGTAGTCTTCAAACAAAGGTACAACAGATGTTCAAACAAGGATTAATATGTCATTCAGGAATCCCAGTATCCCAGTAGAGTAACTTTTGTGTACAAAGCTTTGATTGAGTCCTTTTAAGAGGTTGTATTCTTACTATGTTCTGTATTTACAGGATGGAGATTAGATTGTAGCTATGAAAACATTATTTACTTTGTGAACCATTGATCATAGAAGTACAATAAAAATCTTACACTTTACATTAATAGCAAAAAAGAAACTGGGGTTTTTTTTGCCAGAATTTCTCTTACCTCCCAAAACAGAATTTCCTTCTCTTGTGTCACTACATTCATTCACCTTACTGCTTACATACTCAGGCTTTTGTCTGCTAGCCAGGACTGAGGGTAAGTAGTAATAGGTGTCCTTGCAGACAACGAAAGCTGTATTTCCATAATGATGAATTAAAACCCAAACTCCATGTTTCCTATTATCCTCCTTCTTTGCTCTCTCTCGGGATCTTATCATTATTTCAAATCAACAGTTTCTACTTTTCTTAGCGCGTTCAAAATCTCATTCACTCCCTGGCATTTCATAAGACACTTTCTTCATTTCCATTGCTCAAGTTTCTTGCTATGAAATTAATAACCTCCATAAATTAGGCATTATGAAACAGTATCTAAAAACCTATTGTTCACAAACCTGACTGTTTCACTGCATCTAGGCTTATTATCATAGGTGTGTGCAGATTTGTGAGAATACCAGATGTGCCACGCTAAGTACAACTACTGTAATACAAAATATTTTAGATAGTCTGAAAAAAGCATGCTTCATATTCTGATGCCAGCATTCTTACCTCAAGCATGTTATAGATGATGTAGAGCTTTATGACAGACTGTCCCCTTATCAGATGATACATCATAGAGTAGTCAACATAGTGCATCATGAAGTAGCAGATGACCAGTATAACTCCTTTGAGAATGTCACATACCTGAGCAGGTTGTAGCAAACGTCTGTCACTGAAATACAAAGGGCAAAAAGCTCCACTAAATGTCATATACCCACAAAATACAGATGTTACTAAGTCACTATGAATTTACAGAAGCTGTTCATCATGGATATATTTTAATGTCATTTATTATGCCCCTTCCCCTGCCCTTCACTCCAACACCATGACACACGTTTATAGATCATACTCATAAACAGGATCACAGTCTCTTACTCACCACATCCCTGTAATTAAAACACTATTTGTTGAGAGCTCCCACTTATTAACAACCTTCTGCATGCATGCTCTTTGGTTTCTAATTTACCTTCCCTCTTCCAGCCAATTCTATGATTTTGACTTCCTCAGGTACAGAAATTGTATTCACTATGATTAAAAAGAAATGAAGCAGTCATCTTCAATTTCAGTATAATGAACCAGCTGCTGAGGAACAGGTAGTAAATTCTGTATCTCCATTTAGCTCTAAGCTCTGCAGCAGTAAATGCAAACAGTTTGACATCAGAGCTTGAGGTTGATTGTGAACCAAATGCAGAACTTTTCTATCTATAGTCCCATGAGTAACCCAGGAGACTACAGGAATCATTACACAATTTCTTCCTATAAAGTAAAACTACAGGAAGAAAACAGCTTTATCTCAATTGCCACAACAGTAGCCATAAGCATGATGAAATTGCAAGGCAGTATTCACTTGTCTATTAATTTTGTTTAGTATTAATAGGATGCAAAGCAGTTAAAAGCCTTTGAATTACATCAAAAGGTTGAGAATCAACAGAAGAAGGGAGGAAATAATTTCTATTACATATTTTTATTTTTTTAAATACACTGGAATGCTTTTATAGAAGTTAATGTTTCAAAGAAGTTGGAAGCAATTAGCGGAATTCAACTTATGAATTTTCAATTTCTGTATTCTTAAATTAGTAGGTCATCCAGTGGTTAGGCAATGTTCCACTGAACTGGTAACACATTTAGAATAAAAAAATAAGAGTTATCTTGTAAAAATGTGTGCCATTTGTGAAAAACATCCAAACAGTTACTTGTGACCTCTGGAGTCATTCTACAGACCCTGCAGACAAGTCAAAAATCCCTGCTACCTCACTCATTCTATTTAAGTCACAGCTGGAGCATTGTACTTTGGGTTTCTTTGTTGTCTTCCATTCAAAAGAAAAATGCCCTGAAAACAGCATTCACGCATTGTATCACTCCTGGAACCACACAGTGACATTCCACAATGGGCAAATAGGTCATGCTCTTGCTGGAGTATGAGCAAGAAAGTTTCCAGAACTCTCAGATTCACAGTTTTGTGCTTTGAACAGAGAGCAACTGCTCCTTTTATTATATACTTTTTACTGCAAAAACTGCATTAACATTAATTACATTCTGACTAAAAAAATTCAACCTAGTCCAGCATACCAGAACTGTTTACAGTGGCTTTCTCTTCTAAGAGACATTTTCTTGTTTTCAGAAGTCATCCAGCAACAAACAATATCCATACCACATCTTATTTCAGCCTAGGTCCTCGACAAAATGCCTCAATGAATTTGCTTCCTTTCTTCAGCCCCAAAACCGAGTTTTAACTGCAAACACCAATTAAAATATGAAACTGAACATGTACCTTTTGCCAACTGCTTAAAAAGCCTATGACTGTCTTTGCATGACACACAAAAAAATGCACCCTCCCCAACCAGCAAAATCACACTTTGAAAATTTACTGCCTTATTTAACTATATCTGACTTAAATGATTATACTTATTAAAATATAATCGTACATATTGAAAGGTTTACAGGACTTAAACAAGCCCATGATTATGACTACTGATCATATGCTGAGTAGCATCATATTCCTTTTTCTCCACTCTACTTCCATTTTGGAAGTGTATTCAGTCATTTCTGTACAAGTCTCCCAGCCAACACTCAAACTCTGAAATACAGATTGGTCTATGGTGGTGAAGGTACTATTATTCCACAACAGTAATGCCAGGCCCTAGCACATGAAAAAGCGAATCAGAATTTATTACTGAGAAAATCAGCATCTTCATTTTTCCAGCCAACAACTACTTTATGATTTAGAGAAGTATTGAGTAACTGGTAGAGAAAACCTGATGAAGAAAAGAGACACCCACTTCAAAAGTTTGTCTTTTAAAAGTTTGGTAAGGTACCAATTTTAACGATAGGATGGTCTCTTACTGATAAGCACTAGTGAGTACAATCTGTTTATGAAGCTTCTGAAGCAGTCAAGAAAGATTCTCACAGCAAAATGCTTTGATGTCCACAAATCAATACAGACCGAAAATATCATGTCAAAGGTTTTCTGGCTTACAAGTAACATCAAAGATGCTCAACCACCAGTACAGTCACAAGTCACAGATGTTCTGTGCTGTCAACTCTATCACTCTTCTGCTGGTGCTGATTTTCATCCACATGACTACACTCAAGTAGAACCAACTCAGGAGAAACCAATGTAAATGCAGACAGCAACCATCACAGGGGAATACAAACTCTGAGAAGAGACTACACACAATCAGGAGCACAACTGTTCTTCTAAAAAACTCTTTAGAACTCAGTTTCAAGAGTCAACTCTGAAAACTATCTCTGGAGATTACACTGTATGAAGTTGCATACAAACTTGCACACAGCATCCTATACACTGGAAAGATTAAAAGATTTTCAGAATGTGCTGTGTACAGAACAAACTTGATTATCACTGTGATTCAATTCAAAAGCTGCCCTAAAGAGTCAGATCAACTACTCTTGATTGCTGTGCTTTACAGGAACTAAACTTTTGCAGAACAGATCGCCTTCAAATCACGTTTTTGGAGAATTTTAGAATCATTTAGGTTGGAAAAGACCTTTCAGATAACCGAGTCCACCTGCTAACCTCTCACAGTCAACTCCACTACTAAACCACAGTCTATGTATCTTTTAAATACCCCCAGGGATGGTGATTCCACCACTCCTCTGAGCAGCAAACTGTTCCATTCCTTTACAATCATTTTGGTGAAGAAATTTTTCCTAATATCCAATCTAAACTTCCCCAGGCATAACCTGAAGTACTCTTGTCCTACTTCTCAAGGTGACCTGGATTTAGTTTCTGAGTAGTCTGCCTGTATGTCTAGGAAAAAAACCTGCAATATACAATTAATATTTTTTCTGACATTTTAATTAAAAATACAATCTATTAATGTTCTATTCAAAGTTCTACATAACTTCTTGTGCTTCTCATCCACATGAGAAGCAGAACCAACAGTAATGCTGTGACAACTTCAGAACAAGTGTCCTGATTTGGGCTGGGACAGAGTGCCTTGTCTTTTTTAGTAGCTGGTTTTTTGGATTTAGTGTAAGTGTTGATAACACACTGATTGCTTTGGTTGTTGCTAAGAAATGTTTACCCTGAGTCATGGGTTTTTCAGTGTCTCATGCTCTGCTAGTGAGGAGCTGCAGAGAAAGCTGGCACAGAGTGTAGCCAGGACAGGATGTCCCAAAGTGGCCAGAGGGATATTCCACACCACAGAGCATCACACCCAGTATATAAACTGGGCGAGTTACCCAGAACAGGGTCTATCACCGTTCAGGGGCTGGCTGGGTATCAGGCAGTAAATGGTGGGCAACTCTGTCACTTATTTCTCTTGGGTTGTGTTAGACTCTCTCCTTCTCCTTTTCATTACTATTATTATTATTACTAGCATATTTAGTATTATTATTAGCATATTTTGTTTCAATTATTAAATTGTTCTTATTTCAACCCATGAGGTTTACCTTAACTTTCCAATTCCATTCTCCAAGGGTGGGAGATGGAGGCAGTGAGTGGCTGCATGGTACTTAGTTGCTGGCTGGGATTAAACCACAACATCTTAGTCACAAAAATATCCCCACAGTTTCAATTTCCTCTGTTTGAAGACAGAAGAGCTGCCAGCATCTCAACCCCCTACTCAGTACAAGGGATTACTGCAAAGATTGACTACAGAAAACTGCTTTCTAGAAAGTAAGAAGAGTAAATATCCTGGCATTTAAAATATATTCCAGTTTTCTTTCATTGTGCACTTAGGAAAGATCACTTCATATTGACTGAACAAGTAATCTACAGTGTACCACTAACATGTTTCCAATTGAGAGAGATTAACCATGTCTACTGCATAAATCCATAGAAGCATTTTTATTGTAGCAGAATCACCTTCCGCTCTGGTTAATAACATTTACAAAAGGATTTTGAGGTGTGGTTTTGAATATAATATGGAAAAGGGACAACTATTTCCTACAAAGACAAGGAAAGCAAATAAATGGATTAAGTCTAATGCTTTGTCACCTTTTGGCAAATACACAGAACTGACTGCAAAGCCTGCAGTAATGAAAGGACGTAGTCAGGGCTCAGTGAGAGCTGACCATTGCAGTTTTAGTGTATGATCAGGCTCACACTGGTTCAATCTGTGTTTGTCACAAATCACTCCAATCCTTTGAATTAAGCTGTATAATACATATAAACACACACAGGCTGATGTGATTTCATGCCTGCCATAGCATCCTATCATTCTGCATTCATTTCTCTCAATATATGTTTTTACTTACTGTCTCCACTAACAACTCAATGCCATTACCGAAAAGTACTGTCAGGACATCTTAAGCACTAACTAATCAGACCTCGTGATTAATATCACATACAAACTCATACTGCTGTAGTCATGCACATCATGAGTACTACACAATCTCAAAGAAGCAAAATAAAAAAAGCTCACACTGGCCAAGCTATGACAACTACAAAAAGGTCAAGAAACAAACAAGGAAAACATAGCATAGTGCTGGTAATTTCAATACTTCACTTGAAAGTAGGGACCCAAGTTTTAAGAATTAACATTACTGAGCTGATGTGATAACTCAAGAGTGTGATATTGTACAACTCTGGAAACCATTGAACGGAGATATGAAAAGTTGAAACAGCTTAACTCACTTCCAAACAATTCACGTTTTTACAGCTGTGCATGAAGTATGACACAGTACAGAGTGAGAGACTTCACATCAAAGTTACATATTGGTCTTTTTTCTCATGAGCGACAAAATGAGAACAATAATTAAAGAGCACTACCACTGCACAACTTTAGTCATTCTGGTAGCAAAGTAACAAAACAGTGAGCAGTAGAATCTCTCTGCAGAGAGCAGTTAGTCTTTTCCTTCAAAGCTATCCCAGGCATACAGCAATGCTGCACAACTGAGTTAAATATTAACACTTGCCTGGCTTTAATGAACTCTGTTCTTAAAAGATAGTATCATGAGAGCCTTTGTCCAAGATGTAGTTCCTCTAATATCCTACCAGATTCCAGAAATAATGTAACATGGTTTCAAAATTTGGCTGAATACAATTTACATTACAATTTTCACAGCTCAAACCAGTAAATAAAAGGATTCAGGGCATCTGGACTGTCCTTCAAATACACCTTATTACAATACATGATTTATGTATTTTCACCTAATTATTTTCTGCCATTATTTGAGCAACCTGGTTTAATGGAAGGTGTCCCTGCCCATGGCAGGGAACTGATGATCTTTAAGGTCCCTTGCAACCCAAACCATTCAATGATTCTACGATTATTCCATTACTACTTCAAAGATTTCTTGCTGTAAGTCATGCTCTTTAAGATGCCCTTTACAGAATTTTAACAGTGGTTTCAGTATACTAAGTCCCAAGTTCCCACATTAGCTGTACCACCCTAGACTATCAAGGAATTAAATTTTAAAACTTCTTCAAACAGCAAAGTACTTTAAAACTTTAAAAAAGAGTAAGACTTATCCATTCTTTCTACTATCCACTATATACAATCTTATATTGCTTTACTATCACTAACACTGAATACACTAAAATGTTTAAACATGAGATGATCCTTCAATCTGCATGAATTCAGTGAAAATCCAAGCATTCCTCTACAGAGAAACTCTCTTGCACTCTAATGTTAACCAGCAAATTATAACAATATAGAAAAAAACAACACAGAGACTTCAACATTCTACAGCATATACTTAACAAGATGTTCAACTTCCTCAGCCTTTGGGTATATTTATCATTACATCTACTAATTGACAGAGAATCTCCCCTGAAACAAAGCCTTACTTCTCAAAATAATATAAACACAGAAATGCATACTTAAGGGGATATACAAGCTTATTATTCATTTTAACATGAAGTGATGTGCAAGCCATACTACTATACCTCCCTATTCCACCACACCATGCTTCTGTTTCAGCCCAGTCAATTGTTAAAAAAGCAGAAGCATGCCAAGCTCAATGCTTATCCTGCAGTATTTAAAGCAGTTGAAAGTCAAACTATGGCACAATTTCTACAATGCACTGACTGACATAAACATAACCAAGAACTAGGAACTGAGCAAATCTGTCTGTTACAGAAAAAGCCAACTTTTTACAACACATTAAAAATGAAGGTTTAATACTCATGCTTCAAACTTTCCAATTTATGGTTTGTCCATCATGAGACAATTTTAGAAAGTGTAAATACAAGTCTTTCCTCTGTTTAGAAAACCACTGGATCTGTGCATGCCCTCTCCCTTTGGAAAGCTAAAAGCAAGCAACTTCAATAAATTTTAGGAAAAACAACAACAAAAAAATTTTTTTGTCAAGATTATTTGTAGCACTTGTAAAAAAAATCCCCTCTGTTACAAAATCGTGTTACACCACGATCTACATAAAAAAGAAGAAAAATCTAGTGTGGAAAACCAGTGCTCATCATAAGCAAACTCCTTAAGTAAGTGAAAGTTTACAGAACTAGTTACCTGTCTGTAATTTTCAAGGTATTTCTATTTAACGCCATACTCAACATGCCATGATCCACATTTCATACAGCAGTAAGAGCCTTGTCTCCATCTACTGGTTGAAAAGCATTAGGTTCAATCATCCATCTGGGCCATGACTACACGGATGGTCTACTCCTGATCCTTAATGTTTGCACTGAACTGCACGATGGATTTCACAGCACTCTCCCTTTAGCTGATTAAAGAAGCAAACCAGCTCAAGGCTTTCAGCGTATTGGTATCTACCCCACCAAACCCTTTTTTGTTGCAACAGCTGTAGAACTGAAGTTACTCAGCATCATGCAGAGCATTATTAAAAATGAATCACAGTTTACCAACATTTGTCTTTAATATGTTCAAAATCTCAAGTAGCTAATGCACAAGATTGCTTAAGCAAGTGATTTCCAAAAAAAAACCACGATTGTGTGTTAGGTATTTTAAAAAGCCTTGCTTATTGAATTTAAAGTCATTACACCATTTGGAACATGAAATGCAACGAGGACAAAGAGAAATTTGTTCTTGCTGTATAAAAAAGTCTCACTACAGTTGTTTCTGGTGTGCTTTTCAGCAACTATCACTACAAAATGAAAAATGCTTTCACTACATTGTGTAACCTGCACACAAGTACACGTGTCTGAATACTTAGTTACTTTGGCATCCAACCCATATGCACTCTGAATATATTATTTTAAACTTAATTGCACAGACTGTCATATGATTTCTTTATGTTTTTCTTCCAGGCCTCCTGGTGCTCCTCAATTCTTCACTAGTCTGATTACCTATGGTTTTTTGGTCATCTTTTAGAGTTGTTTAGGTTTTCATTATTTTGTTAGTTTTTAAAAAATCAACAGGTATTCAAGATTTTTTCTTATCTACACAATTACCTGCATTTTAATTGGTTCCTTTAGTTTGGACTCTTTAGTCTCATCCAAATAATTCAGGTTACTCTAAACAATTACTCCTTTGAAGTCAATGGATACAGAATTTCCAATCTGATGTCATATATACATTACAGATATTAATACACTATCACTGCAAAAATGTTTTAAATGGGTATTTTCATCTTAATAACATACATACATATAAATTTTAAAGCTTTTGTAAGAGTAATGTTTCTATAAATGTTGACACTTAAAAACCCTTTTTTATATAGGTTTATTGTTCAGCTAATAATGCACTGAAGAAATCTTTTAGCATGTTGCAAGTTTAAGCATGTATTTTATAGCAAACCTTTTCTACCTATATTATTCAATGCTAACACTTTCAAACAGTTAGGCAGCCATTGAGGTTCACAATATATTTCAGTTATTGCTATGATGGTCTAGTTAAAGTTTTGCTTAGGTATCTTTTCTTTCTCCATTTTACATTACAGATATTTGCATGGAAACTGAACAACGGGGTTTTGTTATACATGTAGCCTGTATCAAACTCTCAATTCTTCAATGTGTCCTTCATTAATGAACTGTGGTGTCGTAAATCTCTAATCTTACATGAAGGGCTAACAAAAGTTATTACGTTAAGACATAAGGGGATATTTTCCTGTTAGCATAAGTAAAGATGTCAGGGAAAATAAAATCTAAGCAAGGTTGTCTTAAGGGTATACTTGCCCACATAACTACACACTAAAATTTTTTTAAATGGACACTGTGATCTACTGGAAATACTTTCCTATTATTATGCTCAAGTTTGTCTTCAGGAAAAAAATGCTATTTTGATCAAATCTAATTTCCAGTTTGATATTTTAGAAGAGGTACACCTTACAGTATGGAGGACTTCAACGTTGCAAAATTGTGATTATACAGTCTGGTAAGAAAAATATGTCCGAAATGAAGAATTCTAAGAAACTGAGAGCTGAGCTTGCCAAGATTAGGTGGCATTGCATTTCTCGAACAATAAAAAGCCTCTACATGCACACAATACAGCACAAGACCATGCTAAGAAGGAAACGAAACCAACCTTGCTGTTAGGCCCCGATGAGAGCTGTCTCAAAAAAATAAAAAAAAACAAAACGAGGTTTCAAATAAGTGACAACTAGAATAAGCTTTCATTAAGCTTTTTTTTTTTAAATAACAGAATCAAATATAACTGAAGTCAGTAAACAAATATATGCTAAAGTGCTGTATTTTATTATGCATGGAATTATCTGTAAGTCTAACACTTAGATGAACTTTCAGAACTCCCTAAGATTTAGGTTAAGCATTACAAAAAAACCTGCTTTAAATACACACAAAAATACAGCTATGAACCTGACTGAAGCAGTATTTAGAAGACACGTCAAAAAGCTTAAGGCACTATAAACTGAAGTACAGCAGGGGCTATAGTTTTTCCAAGATACCCTTTTTTTTTAAACTGGTCCAAATTGGTCCACAGGCATTCTATGCGAAAAATGCTTTAAATCTAAGATCATAAATTAGATCTTATTTCCACAATGATGTAAAGTTACATAAGAAAATATATTTACCACAAATAGCACTGAATCAGTTCCATGTGTTTGTTATTAAAACTCTTTTGTTTCTCCTTTGAGGTATGTTGGTTAATTTAGCTATACTATTTATTTGTAACCAGCATTTTTACTGATTACATGCAGATGTGTGAATTTGGCTGACAGCACAGAAGGAGAAAGAAAATCAGGATTTACTCACCAAGGAGGAATCCCTGTGACACCACATTCCATCCTATAAAGGAAGTGAAAGTGCTCTTCCCTTCGGTCTGATTTACAAGAAAGAAAGAAAGAGAAGGTTGTAATGTTGCTACACTATGCACTGCTGTTATGGAAAGGAGAAAGGAGTACTTGATCTGAGAGTATACTACAGAAAATAATGAATGCATCTTCCTTTTTTTGGTTGGTAGAAAGCCAACATTTTGGTGGGCAGATGCGAAACTTCCTCAATGAACTTCAGGTGACAATAGGAAGTTTATGGATTTCATAGCTAAATTCCTTAGCAAAAAAAAAAAAAAATAGGCTTGGGAATAAGTGTGCAACAGAGGTTCAAATTTATTTAATAGCCTCATAATATGAACAAATAAAAAACGTCCGTAAGAAGAACGCCAGTGTATTTGTTTGTTTTATTCTTCCAGATACACTTTCTTTCTACAGTTTCTTTCTTGAAATAATGCTGTTCTATTTATTTCCTACTGAAAAACATGAATCTGTGAATTCACAGGAAGTCAATGGGAATTTTAAGAGGTACATGGAATACAGTTGAAGTTACTGATGTTATTGCTGACAGGACCTAAATCCACTTATTTCAGAGAACAAAGAAAAATGCAGAACGTATATTTATAATCTATTATCTAGTTCCACATGGAAGAATTCCCAGATTCACAGAATATTCTGAGTTGGAAGGGACCCACAAGGATCGTTAAGTCCAACTCTTCAGTAAATGCCTGCAGAGGGGCTGATCCCACAATCTCGGTGTCGTTAGCACCCTGCTCTAGTGCCCGGTGGGAGGCACTGGAGGGGCATGTGAGGGGCAGGTGGATGCTGCTCACACAAAGCAGGATCTTGTTGGGCTTCCACCATCCAGGTGCTGCCCTCATCCCTTGGGAAGAGCCCAAAGGGTCCTGGACCCACTCCCAGCAGTGTGGAGTGGGGAATCCCTGGAGATGAGGTGTGTGGCGGGGGGAGGGGTCTCTGGTAAAGGTTTTGTCAATCCATCTTTACACGTAAGAAAATTCATAATCTTCTACTGTATTTTCTTGAGAAAACTGGAATTTGGAGAAAAAAAAATAAATTTCGCTTTCCCTACAAATCCTTTCTTGCTGTGTGGAGATGATGTAAAATGCCTTTAAACTTCTTAAATTGGAAGTTCCATCAGAGTTTCACTAACATAGAATTTTAGCTTTCATATCCTGGTGTTTTACAAATAATACAGAAGAGCTTTTCCACATTCCCACATCACCTTTTACTGGTATGCAACATATTTTCAAGAAAAATAACAGGTTAGCTCTATGAAAGAGTTTCAAAATAAGCAGCAATATTAATCTACCCAGAATCTCTGGGTCTGAGGTATTGATAGAAAAATTGTCAATTGTAAAATGAAACTGTACCTTTCAACCACAAATAGAGTTAGTTTTAGGAACCTGTCACCAAGGACTAATTCCAAACAAAACTCCAGCAGGTCTGCTTCTCTGTCTACCTTGGCACACACTTTGCTGGAACAATGAACCTTTTATGTTGTCAAAGAATATTTTAATAAAGTGAGAGTAGTCTACAAGATCCAAAGAGAATAATTTAGGAAAGTTCTTTTCTTGACTCAAAAGAAAATACAGTAGAGTTGATTTTTTTGTAATTTCAGAAGATGTAATCTAATTTTGTGAAGTGTTTGTTAATTTTTTTAAAAAGCACCCTGACACTTACAGAGCACAGAAGTAATGAAGTTGCCAAAACTACCACCCAGTGATGACTCAGCTTTTGCCAGCTTGATCACAATAATTAAACCAGCAGTTTAGTTCACTTAATGATAGGATCTTGGATTCTTCTGACTGAAGTTCTTGAAGTTTTTAAAAAATTGCCTTTTTAGCACAAATATAGCTCTGACAAAAACACAGAACTATATTTGCTCAAAATGAAAGATCAAGTGATGAGGAAGGATGACTTAGAAGTCAAACTGGAGTGTTTACACTGCCTAGGCAAAAAAAGGGAAACTATTTTCTTTAAGATACATTACTGTTTGTTTCCTTTTAGAACTCTGTAAAATTAAATACTACAACATGTGGAAGAGGCTTTAAACCACTTCCCCTATATTTAAGCACTTCACATAATATACCATAGATAGGAATTAGCCCATTTATACAGAATGTGGTTTTACTGTTTTAAAGAAATAATGGGAAATATAATCTTTCTCTACACTGAAAGGAAAAGACAGAATTATGAGGAAATAAATAAACTGAAGAGTAAACTGGAAGGGAAACAGAACACTCACTGCTCAATACTTCCCTGAGATGACTAGCAAAAAGTCAAGATGAAGGGAGGAGCACTTTTATTTACTACACAGAATGGAATATGATGTGGCAGGTTCAAATAACAACTAGTCAACATTTATTTGATACTTGCGAGGAAGAGCAAGCTAAAAGATAAACAGCCACCTGCTTTGTAAGTACCTTTTGTAATTACAAATGTGCTTTACCTATTCAACTCTATTTTGTAACCAATACATAAAAATGTATTTCTTGAGCTGGAAAAAAATCACAAATATTTTTTGCTGTAACAAATAAAATCAGCGTAACTACAAAAAACAACAAGAAAACCCCCATTAAGATTCCGAATATTTAGAAATATGAATCATTTAGATCTGAAGAAGTTCCATTACATACTATAGACTTGAATTCTAAAACTTTCAGTAAAAAGCCACCAGCTTTAGAACATGAATGAATTATACAAAGCCTCAGGTACTGAACAAGAGACTCTAGCAAACTAAATTCCAAACACATTGGAGGAACTTGTGACAAAAGAAATTGCGTCAAGAGTTGTAACAAAAAAAAGCCTTCTTCACTCAAGATAATCTCAGTTTCACTGCATCTTACTTGATAACAGTTTAAAGTTAACACAATCAAGTTCAATAGATTAAACCAGCTTCTATTGTGCCTTACACACAAAATACTGTCAAGCAAGCAGACTAAATATTAGCATTGCAGGTGCATGTATGTATATTTACACACATCACATACATGTGAGTGCATATGGTGTTTCAAATGTCACTTTCTTCAGCATGTAACAGCATATAACAATATACTGAACAATAACCAGAAACAGCAACCAGTCTTTGAAATCTTTAATTTTAACTTCAGGACAGCAAAAAACTTCTTTGCCAAAAGCAAAGCTGAGTTTATAAACCAGGAAGAACATTCTTAAACAGTACAGTAGTAAGATTCAAATGATACTCTGAAATTCATTACATTTACCTGAATTTAGTAATAGCATACATATAAATATCTACAAATAGGCACATAATTTACCTTTTCATCAGGCTAAAACCAAATAGCTGTCATTCTTACACAGCTAAGAAAACTCAACCTAATAAAAGTCTAAGGTTCAGTTCAAAAATAACAGCACAATAGAACATTAGAGACTGCCATCTAGTGTCTATGTTACACATCACCAAATACAAACATTTAAACTTTAGACTATATTTAAAATTATTTTTTTGCAACTAGCCTAGCATTTGCTGTAATCAGAACATACATTCATAAACTAAGCATCTAAAAGACCATCACATATACAAGACAATAATGATAATGCAAATACAAGCAACATGATTAAAAAAAATTTTTTTTAAAAAATCAGTAACCATAGATCAGCTTCAAGTTTTGAAAAATACAGAAAAAAAAATAACATCAATACAAATGCTCCTTTCATTTTAGGCTACACTCAAGGCTTATACAATCAGCTTTACTGTGAAGTAGCAAATTTTATGAAGGAAATTAATTCTATTCAATTTTTGATGTCTGTGCCAGAAAGACAAACTAAAAATTTTATGTATTAGCAACTTCTTAGTATTGATGTGAACAGAAAAGCAAGGCTTTAAGATGTAAAATTTCCTTAATATTCTGATTGGTTTTCCTCTCCATGTTTTACTCCCTAAGACTCTTCAGAGGAAAGAAAAGAACACACTTTATTCAGGGATCTTTTTGGCAAAGTTTTCCACGAAAAAAAGGAAAGCTTTTACTGCTAAAAAACAAACAACTTCTGTTTCAATATCAAAGAGCCTATCAAAAGACATATGCCAAGTCTAAAATTTTTAAACAATATTCAAGTAGATGTTAGGTAAAAGAACAAAACTATAAGGTAAGGTTACATCTCTCTCCTTTACTAACCTGAATATGCCTAAGTGGTGCTGTTATCAAACTGCTGTGTCTGAAGGAAGCAACGATGACAGTTAGTGACTGCTGGTAAAGCCTAAAGCTCCCACACACCTTCACTTTGGCTAGTTTAGACCAAGACTTCTATTTTACAGTGGAAGAAGTCATTAGTAGTTCAAATGGCACTGAAAGGCCATAAAATGAAGCACACACATAAACGGTGAAATATTATTTAAGGGTATCAACACCTTTCTCTTGAATCAACTTACCGTAAGCCATAGCAAGGCAAAGTGATGAACCGGAACATTGCCAGAAAAACTCTCAAAGGAAGCAGGGTGAACACATAGAGAAAAGCATCCAGGCACAAAAAGATTCCAAAAAACATCAACTAAATTGCAAAAATAAAACAGAAGTGTATGTTAGCAGTTTATAAAATTTACAAAAAGTTTATGAAGAATTACGTTATGAAAAATACATTTACAAAAGACTAATTAACCAAATAAGCACAATATTCTCACATGTACAATCAGATGAACTGTAAGAAAGAAAAATTAACATGCTAAGCATTTGAAGACTATTCAGGAAAAAATCTGCACCACAAAGTCCAAGCAGTGAAGGCTTTTGTAGCCTTTCACAGCTCACTGAACTTTGTCTTTATTTAATATATAAACTGCACTTGAATATAACTGTAGCTCATTTTCCAATGGCGACTTTCCTCAAAAAAGGTTACAAAAGTTCATGTTTTAACCTTAGGGGGAAAAATCCCCAGAGCTGTGTGTAAATGTGCACAGCCATTTTCTGCCTACCTCCTTTTTCAATATTATTTCCTCCCCGCCAAAATTTTTCTATTACCTTGTAAATTTTCTATTGCACAGCTCATTACAGCTGTGGTAAATCTCCTTTAGAGAATAACCACTTTTTTAATACAAAGAATATAAAATATGAAGAGGTAAACTTCCACTTGCCCTCAGTTTAAATGTTTTATCTTTAATTTACAGAAACATTACAGCCATTCATTGCAGCTACAAGCCAAGCAACTCTATGATAATTTAACTAGACATAAACTCTACAATTTGAAAGCTCCTATATACCAGACTCTTCCCACACGACATTCCTTCTTTATCTGCTCTTTAAATGATTCTGTGGTTCTACCTGAATGGAAGTCTAGACATATGCTTTTATGCTTCTGTCAGACCATGAATTTATATTTTTTTCTGCAAGGATAATGCCATAGAAACCAGCTTAACTGGCTTCACAATTAAGACTAGCAACATCTAAGCAGACCTAGATATCCATGACAGGTATGCATTTACATGTGAAAGTTGTATGTACTGCTGATGAGAAAGGAAGATACTGGGGTGGGGGAATAAACCAAAGTACCAGTAAATTACTTTTATCTCTCACAATCCCTTTGCCTTTCAAAGTACCTTCTTTGTTAGCTTGTGCAATGGCCAGTTCCATGTCCAGTGAACACTCTTACACCTCATGCATCCTTGGAACTTTGAAAGTAATCCTACAGACTGCACTCCAGGACATCTATCCACAAGCCACGTAAGATGACTGACTCAGTCATCACAACAGCACTGCCATCATCCCTGAGCTTTTACTTTCTCTTATAATATTATTTCAACCAATTCTGCAGTGGTAGAATACTTCAATACCATCATGATGTTAAGGTCTCTTTCCTGATATTCACTCATTCGCCTCTAGTACCATTTTCTAAAATTTCAGCATTTTGAGTTATTATTCGAAGTTATCAGGAGCAGTGGTTACATGTACTGTCGATAAATTTATGCACTGCATTAATATGCCATTAAGCAACCTATTTCTTCTAAAATAACTTATAAACTAGGTGTTGAATATTCAAGTACTGAAGACAACTGGAACTGAACACTTACTATTTTTAAACTCCTTAACCCAAACAAAACAGAAAGCCTGTCATTTTGCCTGTGTTGTTTGAGGACATCTTTTTAATCTCGAAAACTACACATCTTCTTTAGATTTAGACAGACTTCTTCTCCACCTGAGTGTAATGATGTTTTTTCACATTCTATAAGCTTGCACCAGCACTTGCAATTATTGTTTAATGTCCTCATTTTCCCAACGTTTTTACTACATGCACTCAATGAAATATAATCAGTGCTGAACCTTCTACTCCTTTCTGTAAACATTATTTTTGCTGCTCCATTCCAGATATTGAGGAACTAACGGAAAAGCCTACAGAGCTTTTGCATCACCATAACTATAATTTAAAAAAGGAGCACAAAGTTTAATTTTGAGATAAACTGAAAAGTGTTACCTTAAAATGGCAGGAATAGAGACCACCTTTTCATTTAGTGTAAGTAAGTTACTACAATGAAAAGTTTCCACCGAAAATGCACAAAATGCTTGAGTGCAAGTAGCACTTACATTGTAAATTATCTAGCTTCTCTAAATAAAAAGGGGTACTCAGAACAACAACAACTAAAATACTACCCTTTGAACATTACACTCCTCTCTAAAACTATGGATTTTTAGTAAGTGCCTATTAAGTAATATATCCTGAGATTAGGCTTTGATAAATTTACTCCAATTTATTCTCACTCTACCTGATTGTAGTTTTCATTCTTATTCTGCAATTGATACTTTTAGGTAGTAAACAAAACAAGCCATTAAGAAAATTCTTCTCTTCCTTTAATAGTGTCTCACATGCTTTATTTCAAGTAAGCAGATTTTTGTATCACATAGCCAAGTGGTTTCTGCAACAGGTGATGATCTGTACACTATTTAGTTGATTTCTAGGTGCTCAATTTGATATAGTTAGTATGTACACCATCCTGGACTAAGCCAATGCAAAGAACTAAAAAATTATTTCATAATCTCACCGTAAAAAGATAACCATCACTTTTTAAATCTCCTTATTATTCAGTTTCATACTATTTCATAGTTACAGACTGAAGTTTGATTTACCATGCATAACCCATCAATTGCAGCATTTACAGCATTAGTCCTATTTATAAAAAGACTGCTGGATATTACATGTTCTTACACACTGAAAGTTTTATTGAAAAGCTACGGTGACAATCCTTCAGAATAATTTCTGTGCCTTGGAGACAGCACATAATAATCTACATAATTAAAATTGAGATGATGTAGAAATGCTGTATCATTCAACTAAGTCTCTACCACAAGTGGAATAGTCTATCATAAACTGGAATGGATAAATACTGAGGATGTGAAGACACCCTCCCTGGACATGTTCAAAGCCTCCAATCCTGAGCAACCTATTGTAGGTGACACAGCTTTAAGCAACGGCACAGAATGTGACATCTCCATGGGTCCATCCCAATCTCATTCATTCTGTGATTTTCTGCAGTAACTGACTGGGAATTTATTTTGGTAAAGCCAGGCCTCATCATGGCTAAAAGATGAATTTAATGGTACTGAAGGGGGAATGTGAGCACTACTGACCAAGGGAATCCTACCCACCCTTCCTCCCTCCTCCACTGCTCTTTCATCTTTAGTTACAAAGCTCCCCCTCTGTTCTTGTGTAGACTCTGGATTCTCAACACTGGCTGAGCAAATCAGCTCACTATCCTAGCGCAGAGCAAACAGAGCAAGGAAAGTGAAACATTCACTGCCGAATTACGAGCTGATTTAAGTCCTCTAATGGTCCAACAAGCAGCACAGCTCATACAAAACAGGCAGTATGCATAAAGCAGGAGACTGCAGTGGAAGGAAGAGTGAAACAAGCTTCTTCCTTCAGTGTAAGTTAAATTGATTTAGCCCTATATAACTCCATCCCTAGAGATTTCGAGAATTTTAGCAGTATTAATTTTAATGTTGTCATTACACTGCAGCCTAGCCAAACCTTATTACCAATGTTGCCTTACTCATCATCCTTGAGCATACTGATGCTGCTGCCTCCCAAATCAACAGGGTTAAGCCAGAATAAAATTGGCTCACTGCAGGGCCAGAGTGGTATCTAAGCTGACATAAAGGAGGTGGCAAGAATCCCTCAGGAGGGGCCGTAATACTGGGACAGAGAGGGAAGATGTGGTAAACAGTGGCAAGAAGCAAAATAAAAGTCTATGAAAATTAAGTCAAAAACCTTAAAAAAACTCATCTGTCACCATATTTTTGTAAGACTGGAACTTTCCCACCCTCAGAGAATTTTACACTGGAAAAAATCTTTGAAACAAATTTTTTTAACTGTAAAATTACATTTTGCTGTAAAAACTTTTCTTTTGTTTGACTTTTCCTTTAAGTATCAGTGACATCTTTATATTTGAATTAATTTGTCATCATCTGCACTTGTTTGTCTGTGCTAATAACATGAGTTGCCAGCAGCAACAAGCAAACAGGCAAAAAAAAAGTGGAACAAAAATGTTTAAGTTAGTAACATTGAAAAATAATCATTATAGAGGTTTACATCTTGTTTTTGTAGCAAAAGTGTTTTAGAAATAAAGTTTTTCAATAATTTATTTCAACAGATTTCATGTCTAAGTTGAATCGAATGTTAAAGCATACTTCACCTTTTCCAGTTCTTTCGGTATCCGCATGCACGTGTACACTCTCTCTCTCCGCTCTGTGTATTTTGCTTCATTATGTTCAAGGAAATAACCTCTTGTTAGCTCAGCACTGATGAATCTCAGCAATGAAAGATCTATTCCGAAAAACACACAGGAAGAAAGACACTTGAGGCATGACCTCCAGAGGGTGAGAAGCTGCTATACTTCTGTTTCTTATTACTTGCTACATGTTTCATTTACACGGCCTTTACCACGGAAGGTTTCTGCTGATATTTAAATAACTTAGTATGGAAGGAGTTACAGGAGGTGGCAAGTCCGGTGCTCTCCCATTCGCTCCCCTGCTGCCTCCCAACAAACAAGCTACTTTTCCCAGGAAGTCAGACATCCCACTGCTACAAAACATTACTCAAAGCCGCTATGCAAAATGCAATATGCTGAGTGAATCTAATCCTCGATGTATTAACAGTCTTCCTAAATTTACTAAACTCTATTTTTGACTTCTTAAAAGCTATTTTCTCTCCCAGCAACATTAGCAACATTAAAGAATAGCTTTGTGCAAGAGCAAAACGTTCACAGATACATGATCCCAAGCGATTCAGTGAACAACAGCACAAGCACACTGAACCTTTGGTGATCAGGTCTTTCACAACCAAAAAGCCATCAAGCACGTACAGATCTCCCGGGTTTCAATGGCTGAAGGTAAATAACCTGAAGGCTGAGTGACCTGTGTTTAGGCAGCTCATATGGCTTCTAAAAAAGACTTTGTACAGAGTAGTCTTGCAAAATTAATAACATATGAAATTATAATTATGAAATTCAGGCTGTCAGCACAAGAAGGTTGAACTTAAGCTTCAACACTCACTGAGGAGACACTACCACCTCCTTGTAACACTTCAGAAGTGACAAAACACTACAATGAAGTTCAACATCTCTGGTTATTGGCATTTAGAAACAGAAACTTTCTATGTTCACACAACACCCAGAAGATGAAAATCTCTTATCTAGATGAACAGATGAAAAGCTACAGACACTTACTATGATCCAAGCACATGTTACAAATCTTAAATTCCAATTTTAGCCAAAGTCTTAGGGGCTAGAGCAGGGGGAAGTAACCTTGCATGGTATAATGCTCTGTATTTTTCAGGGCAGGAAGGGGCTGCATATAGACCCTTAGTAAAACAGCTTAGGTAACAGCTGTTAAGAGGGGAATGCAAGTATTGACACTGCGTGAAGAATTCACCCGAAACTCTCTAAGGCAATGCCTTCTCAATATTCATCACATTGAAGATGAAGACTTTAACAGTAGCCAGAAGACTACGACGAGTTTTAAGGCAAAGAAGGAATCAGCTCAAGCACAGGTATAAAAGAAGCAAAAGAGGGTGTGTTTACACCTTGCATTGCCTTGGGTGGGGGGTGTGATTAGAACTCGGGAGGATTACAGGCACTTGGTAGTTTGTGGGGGTGCATTAATATTCTCTGTATGACTGGTATGGTGATTTATCATGTTGCTGATACTGATCACAGCTATTTAACTCACTAACTATCCGTTAATTATGTATTGTTAATAAATCATGATTTCCTTTAAACTATGAGAACTGAACCATTTTCCCGTGTATGAGCTTGTCACCGGATAGTAATTTTGACCGATCCACTTCTAAGTAGGCCAAAACCACTCGAAGCCTTAAAGGCATTTATTTTAAAACAAACAAAAATATGTTGCTTAATGAGTAAAAAACTAATATTTACGTATAAAGTTTCAATCAAAGTTCATTCCCAGAAATCATTGCTCAGACCTCTTGCAAACTTGTTTTCTGGAGTCTTCCTTTATAACACTATCAATCGTAACTTTTTTGGTTATGCCAATTCTCCCTAGTTTAAAAACGTGACAGTAAAAAGAGATATGTATTAGCACACCAAGTAACTCCTCTGTTAACTGCCCAGGTGTATTTTCTTCTACCTCAAATAACCAACCTTCTCTAACTTAAGAGATAAAGCAATTCCAAACAACTGAAGTTCCCTGCTCAGTAAATACAATGCATATGGGCAACCACCATGGAGTAACTTACGGGTCCCTGCCAACTTCAGATATGCTAAGATTTTAGCTAATGAGCTGTTTGTTCCCACCCCTTCTTACCCCACACAAACTATTTTAGAGACCTGTAGCTGAAAACCAAACGATTTTAAGTTCTCAACACCTTGGACTTCCATGCCCTAGACACTGAGGGATAATCAGTCCTCACGACGGAGGCTGTCAATGCACAGGCGCCAGACCGTGACTGCACAGCCGTCTCTCCAGTGACAGGGGATGCACTGGAGCGTGCAGTCACAGCCTCCTCCCTCCTGAGCACCCTCTGCCACCCAGCACCAGCCTCAGCTCTGTGCCAGCTGTGAAACACGTTAGTGGCTGACCCCGTAGGAAAAACACAGTAACCAAAAGAACGGCACGAGACACCAAGGCAGAACAAAGTAATAAATCATTTGAAAAACAGCTTAACTCTGCTATCAAAGCATCAAGCAACATTTTTTTTAAAAAGTAAACTCTACCTCCTACTTCAAATTCCTTCCCTACTTCAAATATCCCTCTTTTGCAGTCAGAAAGTTTTAGACTGTGGCCCAAGTTTAATCTGTTCAGAGAGCATACTCTTAATGTTTACAGTATGCTCATTTATCTCCACACCTGAGGACAGGAAAGCATAAGCATCTTCAAAAAACATAAAAGGACACAAATTCCTTCAAGGTAAGAAGATAATGGTTTAACTAAGTTATAGTTCAATGCATAGCTGCACAAAAGATAACCATTAACCAGAAAGGAGAGGAAAAGTTGCGGAAACGTGAAATGCAATGCACTTCAGTAAGTTTCTATTATATAATCGTAACTTTAAACCTAAACACAACAATTCCAGGCACTCACTTCACTTCTGTCTATCATAAACACACACTTCTTCCACAAGCATGCCAATTAATCAATCAAGAAAATGTATCTTCAAAAGAGTATTTTCTTCTCCTCTAATCAACTTCTCTTTACAGTACTAGTCCTGCTTCATCAATGTGAAGAAAACACTACTTTTCTATTATTTAATATATTGCTACCCTTAGATGAGTTACAAGTTTTAGTTACTCAATCGAGAAACCTGCTCTTATAATGTTTTCTTGCCATGAAGCGTCAGAGACCACCAAAGATTTTTAACTATTTTAAAATTTCAAATCAATTGCATGAACATAGTTAAGTATTCTCCACCATCTCCAGTAATAATCCCCTTTTCATAAAGTTATTTGTTCAGTTGTTTTTCAGGTACATCACTATGTATCTTGATCATTCTTTTCCCTTTTTTTCAACCAATTCATACTACTACAATCAAGCCAATTCCTTTATAACTACAGAAATTACATCACCTGTATGTTCTGTAGCGTTCAACACCCCAGAACTGCAGTCAATGATGCTGCATGTCCGATGATGTAACACATCAGAAACAGACACAGCACCCATCAAACTCAGTTGCCACATTATTAAAGTTAAATCTTAATTCCCTTTTTTTCTTTTTTTTTTGTTTTGATAAGGACTTGTGTTATCACATTCAAGCCAAGACTGAGGGAGAAAGCCTTGCAAGTTTAACACTTCAGGCACTTTCCAAATTTTCAGCAAGCCAATCAATTAAGAATACAGTGCTAATAAAGTTACGTATAACCTTACCAACATTAAATCAATCCTGACACACTGACTGACAGTTTTTCCAAAAATGGCAGGGCTATTTACAAAAATTACTTGGTAGATATCTGAAATAACCAGCTGAAGTGTGAAAGTAAATATAGCTGCAGATTGATAGCAAAGGACATGACAGTTTCCCTTGTTTTTCCTTATAAATACTCAGGGGGTAAGTTCCATTTACTTTAAATGACTTTTAACAACCTGCGTACAACCTCAAAGCTCTAAATGCGCCGTTACTACCAGCAGCAGAGGCGAAGACCGCTGTGCTCACAGCTGTGAGCGTCTAACAAGAACTGCTAGGACGATGAAACCTTTCCAGCTTCGGCAGAAGTTGAGCGATCCCGCGGCCCGCCGGGCTCGGGACACGCGGGGCCGCGCTCCGGCGGCGCCTCCCCGCTCCTGCTCCCGCCGCGCCCGCGGGAACCGGGCAGGTGCCGGGCCGGGCAGCCCGAGTCCCGGCTCCGGGGCACAGCACACCGCCACGGGTGATGCCC